>PVIC010018962.1:0-31017 GCA_004025085.1 Thryonomys swinderianus
AATGGAGTATTACTCTGCCATAAAGAATGACAAGATCGATCCATTTAGGTGCAAATGGAGACATCTGGAGGATATACTAATAAGTGAAATCAATAGATCACAGATAGACAATTTCCGGATCTTCTCTCTGGCATGAACATCTGTAGATGCAAATGAGTTCTAGAAAGTAGGACAGCTTTTATAGAGTGGAATATTTCTAATTGCATTCTTTATTGGTACAATTTGCATACATCTTACAATCACACATAACATTGGGGAATTTGTACCAATATATGACACAGTCAATTCTCATTTTTTACACATATCCCCACCCACACCTCCCCACCCCCTATATACTTGTTCTTTTATATTCTTTCAGAATCATATTTATTCCTTCCCCTCATTACATCCCCACACCAAATTTCCTTTGGAAATTTCCCATTCTAAAAAGATTGTCATACTACTAGAGCTCATTTGCATCTACCGGTGCCATATCAATGAGAAGATCCGGTATTTGCCTATCTGTGCTCTATTGATTTCACGCCTTAGCATGTCCTCCAGGTGCATCCATTTGCACATAAATGAATCAATCTTGTCATTTTTATGGCAGAATAGTACTCCATTTTATAAAAAAAACCACATCTTCTTTATCCAGTCTCCAGTTGATGGGCATTTGGGTTGTTTCCAAGATTGAGCTATCATGAACTGAGCTGCTATGAACAAGGGTGTACATCTGTCTTTTCACTGTGATTTTCTAAGTTCTTTTGGGTATATTCCTAGCAGGGGGATAGCAGGGTCAAATGGGACCCCTAGTCCTAGTTTTCTGAGAAATCTCCACATATATCTCCACAATGGTTGCATGTGCTGTTTTGATTGTCTACTGGCCATAACTGCATTAATAACTCATTCCAAATACATAGCATTAGCACAGAGCTTTGTGGACACAAGGAGTTTTATATTTTAAAATTATAATTGTGTTCACAGAATTCCAAAGAAGTGGGTGCTAAAATAAAGCACTTTTCATTCTTATCTACTGAATTCATGAATTTACTTAAATTTGTTGCTAAAAAACATGATTGATAAAAATGTTTTCAAGTATAAAAGAGTATGTAATAATATGTAGAGAAAGTAAAATAAAAAATCTGGCTTAAGAGTTTGCTCATAATTTTTTTTTTTTTTTGAGACAGATCTTACTTTGTAGTTCAGGCTGGCCCTCAGCTCACTATGTAGCCCAGGCAAGCCTCGAACTCAGCAATCCTCCTGTCTCTGCCTCCCAAGTGCTGGGATTACAGGCGTGAGCCACCACACCCAGTGCTCATAAATTTTTTGAAATGGATAATAGAAGATGTTGAATTGTTAACATACTTAAATTTTAACAAGATATATTTAAAATTGTGATTTAAATAACACATCCCAAATATTCCAAGTTAGATGAAAATTTCAAAGATCAAGAGACGGTATGATTTATTTTCTGAGCACTTTGAAGTGATATATATATATTTTTTAAAGTTTAAAAAACGATTGTAGTAAATGTCAGAATCTGTCATTAATTCTAAAACACTACCAAATGGACTCCTCATCTGCATATTCCCAGAAATATAAACTCAACATAATCACAGTAAACTTACATAGCTCCTTCTGTGAAGAAAAGAAATAGAAAGAAAGGGAAAGGAGAAGAGGGGAAGAAAGTGGAGGGAGACAAGACTTTCTTCCTCTCCCCATCTATATTTTGGTTCTTGTTTTGACATCTCTGTGTTCTCCCAAACTGCAAAAGACATTTTCTTCTACCTCCTAAAGAAAATAAATTCTTACCTCCTAACTTCCTATTTCTTTCCCTTTCACCACTTCTACTGTTCGGGACCTCTTCCTCAGCTGTCATAATATAGCTCTTCTTCAAAATAAAAACTTCCTAGCATCTCCCACAGAGGGTGAAACACAATTATCAGAGCTATACAGATGTATCTACCATGCATATAAAAGAGTTGTTCAAATAATTTTAGAATGGTTAAGGAACCAGAAGAGTCAATTCCTTGGACAATATTCTCATCCAAATACTTTCAAGCTATTGTTTGTCTGTCACTGACTGAGATTAACCTGATGAAGCACCCTATTCTATCCAGCAAAGATCTCAGTCCAAACACAACTGGCTTGGTTTTTATTTCTACAGTACTTTGATTAAGAGATTTTTCTTAATAGGAAAACACTGATAACATCATAAAAAAATCTGTAAAAATCACTTAAAATTTTACCATTTGGAGAGGTTCAGTTGGCGAATTAGAATACATCTAGCTTTTGTTTTATTTTCTTCAGTAAGCATGCATCTCACACACACACACACACACACACACACACACACACACACATTCTTGTTTCATTCACTTTTTTTTTAAACATAAAAATCCTATGCTATACGTACAGATGGAGCCTGAGTTCTTTGCACAGAGACTCTGGTGTGGGCTTTTCCAAGACAGCCGGTGAATCCCTGGTAGGGAGACTTGGTGAACATGATCTTTTTCCAGAGGTTGGGGTCAGGTGGGTCTTGGGCTGGCAACAGAAGTGGCCTTGGTGAAGCTGCCCAGGTGGCCGTGCAGCTCCTGGCAGAGGTGTAGCAGTCACTGATAACAGCCACCTGCAGCAGCTTTCTAGAAACGCGCTGAGACAATGCCAGTGCCTCTGGGGCAAGGATGAAGCACACCAGCACAGAGCTGCAGAGGCCTATCATCTTGCAAGGGATATATGGAGGAACTCCCTGATCTCAAACCTGGAGTAACTTCTCTGCACAGGACAGCGGAGAACTTATCTGTGATCATGGCCCTCCAAATTAAGACTAACATGACTACTGTAGTCCTCAATGGCAACCAATGCCTTGAGTATGACCTGCTGGTCAGTATGATTGCTTCTGTACTGGAATAATCTCCAAAATCTCATCCTTGTGGAATGATTCCAGAAAAGACTCAATTGACTTCAGACTCTCTCTGACAGTCTAGGAAAAGAGAAAGATCTTCTCAGGGACATGATCATCATGACCTTGACCAGTGGCCACAGGTTGGTGATATGGATCCATTTCTTGCCCTCAGCCTTGTCTCTGCCAACTGTGTACCCTCACCCCAGCCCCTGCTGCAGTCACACAGACCACTGCAAAGCATTCTGAAGTATCCTTGGAACCTGCCTCCCATTACACCTGTGTCATGCTGCATTGGTAGTGTCATCTGCCATTTGGTGTTTTTCCATAGAAGTTACTGTGTCATATTGTTTAAAAAAACAAAAACAAAACAAAAAAAAACTGACATGAACCTTAGATGGTCTGGGCTTTTACCTCTGCAGAATTACATTGTAAGCATTTCACCTGTATACTTAAATACTATTCAAATCCTTTAAGCATTTTACTGGTTACACAACACAGAACAAAAAATGCTAAAATTTACTTAGCTATTTTTAAACTATGTTGTTATAAATTCTTGACATTCATCAAAGCATCTAAGTAAACACAGAAATAATAATACTGAATTCCACAAGAACTATTTAACTATTTGTTATCTTTGTTTTCCAACTTTTCATAATTATAAATAATAAGGGGATGAATATTCTCAAAGGTTAATCTTTACCAACATTTCTAGTTATTTACTGAGGATAGAGTACCAAGAATAAATAATCAAGCAAAAGAATTTTCTAAGTATTGATGGTTTAATTTAACTGCCTAATTATTTTTTAGAAATTTTATAATTTATGATCTCACATTGTAGAAAAGTAACCTTCAAGCTATACATTTTTTAAAATGAAAAAGGCCAGTGAGGGAGGCAGAACATGACAGGCCCTCCTCAAAGTTTGTGTACTTAACGTCTGAAAGCTCAGAATACTTCTAGGGAAAAATGGTAGTAATTCATCTGTTTTAAAAGAATTTTTTGCTGGGCATGGTAGCTCACACCTGTAATCCCAGCACTCGGGAGGCAGAGGCAGGAGGATTGCTGAGTTTGAGGCTTGCCTGGGCTCCATAATGAGACCAAAGTGAGACCCTGTCTCAAAAAAAAAAAATTTTTTTTGGTAAGGATTAAAAATACCAATAAAAGTATGTAAAGTATATGACACACTGTAATATTTTATGAAGAATTCCTTTAGTATCCATCTTTTTAGTTACTAGTGTTGTCAAATACAAGATCTCCCTTTCCATTTCTCAAACATTTCTAACTACTGGAATTATTCTATGCTCTAATATAAGACTCTTTTCATATGTGACCACAGGAAGTAAATGTGGATGCACAGGCTTGAGTCAGAGTAATCTGAAGTTCAACCCATTTTTATTACCTAAGTGTTACCTTGCAAATATGAGAGCTCTGGGCCGGAGATTTAGCTCAGTGGTTCCAGCACCTGCCTCGCAAGTTCAAGGTCCCAAGTTCAATCCCCGGTAACCTCATACAATGCTGGGCGTGGTGGCTCACGCCTGTAATCCCAGCACTTGGGAGGCAGAGACAGGAGGATTGCTGAGTTTGAGGCTTGCCTGGGCTACATAGTGAACTCAGGGCCGGCCTGAACTATAAAGCGAGACCCTGTCAAAAAAAAAAAAAAAAGACAGCTCTAAATTTATCTCTTCTCTAAGTTAGAGACCACCTGACTTAAGAACAGGAGGCAGCAATTGAGAACACATGAATAATGAGTATTCCCCCCATCTCCTTCCTCTCACTTGTGTAGTGGTTCTTCAAATCTTAAAAGACAGTAATACTCTACCATCTCTCACCATCAACTCCCTATCTCCATCCACTTTCTTGCTGAAATCTCAATGACTTTTCCTTCAATTTTTTTTAAAGTTTCTATAATTTCTTTAGCTACTCATCAAAGTAGTAGCACCTTAGCACCCTGGACACTATCTTCAGAGCAGGACTTAGTATAATTTATCTTCTGGAACATGGTGTCTAGAACAGAATACTCCAGAATGATCTGAAAAGGCCACAGTGAAGGTTATCACTTCAAATGATCACCTCAGTCATTTTTCCTTATCCCATCAACTAATAAAACCCATAATCCGTTAACTTAATATTCTAACTATAGTTCACTCACCTCACCACACCACAGAGGCACACCAGATCAAACATGAGGGACCTTTCTCAAGGTTTATGTGACACCTGGCAAAAGTTACTGTCTTGAAGCTCACTTTATCCCTTGGCAAAAATGTTTGTAATAACACATATCAATTTTTGTAAATATTAGAAACAAAGTATCTGACTATGCAGACGTTACTCCAAAAATGGAAGTTACTCCAAAGCAAGACTACTGGGTCTCTAGGAAGCACCATTTGCCAAGTACTTCATATGGTCCTAAGCTGGAGTTCAGTTTATTAAAACTCTTACTATAGGCTTTGCTCAATTTCACTTATCCAGTTAATAATTCTGTTTTCTTTATCATATTCTGATCCACCTCAGTTGTCATCTCCCCTCAGCCATAATCTTCTGAAAATGAAGAGCTATCTCTACCAGCAGGTGGAGACATGGAGCAACAATCCAAACTTCCCGCGCAAAGATTACCTACGGACAGTTTTGCTATCGAGCACAAAATCCAAGGCACAGGTCCCTTAAAAAGGCTTCTACAGTAGGTTTGAAGAAGCTACTATAATTGTAACATCAATTTGAAATGGCAATCATTTACAAACTGATGTTGGATATACAAGAGTCCTTATAAATGAGTAATGAAAATGAAATTTCATAAGAAAAATGCAAATAGTACAAGTCTCTTGTTACTATAATTTATAGCAGACTTGGCACCACAGTGCATCTAGTACAGTAGCAAATGTTTATGATATCCAGTGCACATAATTGAAGATTAAAGGGATATGATTATCTACCTTAGCACTGTGAAAGGACAGAGCCTTTTGATTAAGCCAAAAAAAGATTTTATTTATTGATTCAATTTAATAATTCTGCAAATTTTATCAAAGACACATGAAGGGATTCATTAAATGAAGTTTTGTGTACAAGAAAAATCCAAAAACAAATGTTCCACACTTTAAGACTGTGTTGCTAACAAACTATTGTCCTAATGATCTACAGAGTAATGATCTATACATGTGCTCTGCTAATATAGTAGCCACTAGTTATATGCAATTACTTAATTAAAGATGCACTAAAAATTCATTTCCTCTGTCACGTGAGCTACATTTCAAGTCACCACTACCTACGCAGGGCTAATTACTGTCACACTGCATGGTAAAGAGAGCCTGTCCATCATTACAGAAGGTTCTACAGGACAGTACTGATCTATGTATTATGTATCTAAACAGACCTCTTCTGTCCACTTCCCCCTGCATTTACCAATTCATCCAGCAATACCTGTTATACCTTTAATAGTTTCCCTAAGCCTCAACAACCACATGATGCTATCCAGATTGATCCCGAAATTTAGGTGTTCCTTCTTTGTAGCTTACCACACTTTGATAAATCTAATACAATGATCACACCACATATAATCCTTGCTTTTCTCATCCCACAGTTCTGCAAACAACTAGAAGGAGAAGCTAACTTTTATCCAAAGGGCTCTGAACTATTCTAGTTCAGATACAACTTTGAAAAATTGTGATATACAATGAACACACTGCTAAAAATAAGAGAGAATAGACACAGTGATTATAACTGGAAAGTGTTGATGTAGAGGAAGATAAATAATAAAAAAGAAAATGTGGCTAACATGACAAGGATATAAGGGATTTTTTTTTTCCTTTGGTGTCAGGGATCAAACTCAGGACTTTATGCTTTTAAGGCAGGCATGAGAACCACTGAGATAAATCCCTGGACCAAAACATAAAAACAGCTTTGAATTCTTTACATTTTCATAATACTAATTACAACCAATCTCATATATATTCTGTGAATAAATATCCATGAAACAGTTTGCTGTGGCAGGCTTTTTTTTTTCTTCCCTCAGCACCAGAGATTAAACCTGAGGCTTTCCCACTGAGCTTTATCTCCAGCCTTTCTTATTTTTGAGACAGCCTTCCTACACTGAAGTCAGGAGTGGTAGCACAGACCTATAAAGAAGGGTAGGGACGCAGTTTAAAGTGAAGGGCCTCCCTTGGTTCACTTCCTAGTATGGAAAACAAAAAGCTTCAGATACTAAATTTGGCTTAATATATTAAAAACATGTATGTACATGTTAGATTCCAGTATTTTTTCAATAGAATTATGATATATTTTTATTGCTGAATCTCAAATTTTTAAGCCGCCCGAATGTATCCAGGGCACATAAAACCTGACTGATACCCTCTTTCATCTCAGCAGTGCTCTGGCTTTCTAACCAATACATTTACTGAGCCCTGTAAATGGATGGCACCAATGGTGATTCTGAAAGATCAGCGTGTAAACACAGCAAAGAACAAGCTTCATTCATTATTCAAAAACTAAAAATAAGCTCAGCCAATTGAAAAGGTAGCATACAGTCTTGTTTAAAATAAAAAGTTAATGTCTTACTTGCCATCCTTAGAAGAGCTACTAAATGAATTTTCTAGATAATATAAGCTGGTCCTCTTAAGCAATATCACTTACACTGTCTAGTATGGAAATCTAAAAAAAAAAAAGTACAAATCTTCTAACCTGTAGAAACAGATTCTGCTAACATTGTTTTGACTAATAATTACTGTATTGTCCAACGCTCAAGTGCCTAAACCCAGTGTTCCCATGTTCCTGGCTTGTAAGAGTTTCTCTTCTCATTTCTAGTTTTTGGTGTGTCAGCTGCCACCTTCTGCAGTGCAAATAGCCTGTAGCTGCCTCCCATTCCATTTCAATTTTCCTGCTGTTTAGAAAATTTTGTCTATATTTCACCTGTTTTGATAGGATCTCCAAATCTATTCTGGTTATTCTCTGCTTATTCCCAGATCTGATGGTCTGCAATGACAAGTTCTAAACCAATTTTGGGTAAATGCACCACTGTTCTGCTTTATATCCTTACAGTGTTCTACACTGCAAACTGATGTTTCATAGAGGTAATTTCAATACCTAGTTGGTCATGCATATTTATTAAGGCTCTAGTATGAGCTGCATTCCACTATCATAAAAAAGAAACTTAAAAACTGCTAATTTTAGCATGTGTGTGTGTCAATACTTATAATCCCAACAGTAGGGGAGGCTGAAGCAGGGGATCACATCTCTGTGAGGCCAGTATGGGCTACATAAAGAATACAAGGCCAGCCTGAACTGCATATCCAGGCCCTGTCTGAAAAAAAAAAAAAAGTTTTGAACATTTTAAAGTTGAAAAACTATAACTATTTTACTTAAAATGTTAAAAAAAATAATTTTAATTCGCTTAAATGAAACATCAAAGCAATCTAAATTCTTTATAATTCCTGTAACTTTAGGCTTAATTTTATTCCAGAGTAAAGAACGTCTTTGATTTAACCAAATATTAATTTCATAGAGCTCTGAAAAAGAATCCAAAGTTTTTAATCTTTTTTCTTTTTTTGCAGTACTGGGGATCGAACTCGGGCCCTTGTGTGTCCAAGGTTGGCACAGTACCACTTGAGCTAAATCCCAAGCCCCAATTTCTTTTCTTCTATTACAATTTCCCATCTATCCCTAAAGAATTCAATATCAATGTATGCTTTATCAGTGCCTTGAAAATGGTAAATATACTCATCATTATTGTAACATTGAGTAATGTTTAGTAGAGGAAAAGTATCAATTTAGGAAAATTTCCGTTTACACTGTAGGAAGTTCCTATATATTTGTTTTGGGTTTTTTTCTTTGTTTGATTTTACATTTTGAGTTAGAATACAGAATAACTGTACAATATTTGCTTTATCTGCTACAATCATATTTTTCTAATTCCATGACTCATTTAATCCTAGGTCTAGGAAATAAGAAAGAGTAGAATTTAAACTTGGTCTCTGTGGATTAATTAAGACATCAGGTAAAACTGTTGGCATCAACCTGTTTTAAATCCCTTGGAATCTTCCTTCTCATTCATCTCCTCAGGGAGCACAAAAACTTTCAAGTATTTCATAATTTATAAATGATCAGAGGTTCCCATTATTACTTATGTATGTGGTCACTGATCTGAGGAAGTACAAGTATTTAGAAATGAACAAATTTACTTTAAAAACCTTTAATTACCAGTATTAAACACCTTTTTAGTGTAGTAATGTCTCTTTAACATTAGTTCCCTAACTTGAAAATGTTTTATCAGTATTAAAAATGCAGATCACACAACTAACCTTCAAAATAAGTAACAATGCAGAATTTACTTGAAATGACACTTAATACTGTAGTAATTTTTAGAAGTCTACATTGATCTTGTAAGCATGCCACCCTGTGAAAGACGTCTGATTGCAAGCAAAAAGGCTACTGAAAAAACTCAGATACGGATCTTGCTCTTTCTACAAACAACATAGGTGGATGACAAGTGATATTTACTGAACAACAATTCTAATCAACTCTCTTAAAAGGTGCTGTCCACACATAAACTACCTGAAAAAAAAATACCATACTGAAATTGCTGAAGATACAATAGAACTACAGAGACAAAAAGAGATTCCCATAAAAGGTAGTATCAAGCAACAGGAAAAATAATTTGATTTAAAAAGTGATGAGGACTACAGAATTTCTGAGAGCAAGCAGTGAGGGGACTCAGCTCATAAACAAAGCAAAATTGTTTTTGCCTCTTATTCTAAGTCTGGCAATTAAAATTAGCCAGAAATAGGTGCTGGGCCAGAGGCATCTCCATAGGAAAAACGTAAGTTCTCAGGAGCAACTGGTATTGAACCACCCAAAATAATGTGTTCCTGTGAGTACTCATTAGTGGTTTCTCTCCAAAAATCTCATCAAATTAAAAACAAAGCTGATTCGTGGCTGCTAACTTTGCAGACTTGATCCTGATACCATAGGCCCATCCCTAAAAACGAAGGAGTTGGGGAGAAGACTGCAACCGGGCATCTGGGCCTATTGTTCATAGAGCAACGCAAGATCAGGGGAGCACCGTGCGGCAGGCAGGAGCTGAGGCTGGAGGGGGTGTGAGCCCGGCACAGGTGAGAGGGGTGAGGGGGCGGGGGTGAACAGGTGTGCTCGGGGGCCGCAGCTGGTGGAGACTGGGCCCCGCTTCCGAAAAGAGACGTCAAGAGAGCCAAAACGGGCAAAATCATGCTGAGGTTTTAAACCGCTGGGCGCAGTCACAGCCCGGGGAGGGACTGAGGGGTCCCTTGGGGGTGAAGGGAGGAGGAGGCCGGTGAACTGAAGGTGGACAGCAGCGGGGATTAAAAAAAAAGAAAGAAAGACCAGCCGAAAAATCCCCAACAATAGACAAAGCTGGGCCAGGTTAGACGGCGAGAGCTGGTGTCGCGGAGGTGAATGAGCCGGTGGGCACTGCGAACAAAGCGAGAAGCCCCCCGGTGTGGGCCCCGGTGCGGCGGCGGCGGCGGAGGTGATTACCTGTGAGAGCTGCCGGGGGTTGGGACAGCCGAAAAGCGCGGAGCTGGAGCTGAAGCTGATGGCTCCTCGGCGGCTGAGGACGTGCTGGGGGACCGGCCTGTCCAGGGGCAGCACCGGCAGCTGGTAACATACTTCCATTGAATACGCCCGCCCTGCCTCTGCACGGCGCCCGCCCTGCCGCGGCCGCCGGCCCCTGCGCTGGGAGGGGGCAGCGGCTCGGGGGCTCCGGGCCGAGGCCGGGGCAGGGCGGGCGCCGCGCACCGACCCGGGCCGCGAAGCCGCGCTCACGCCTCCTGCTCCCTCCCGGGTCGCCGGCGGGAAGCCGCGCCGCCAGTCAGCAGGACCCGCGCGCGCCCTGCTCGGGGCTAGTGGGGACGGGGCGCCGGCCGGGCAGCACGGGCAAAGTCGGAGTGGAAACCCGCCGACCCGGGCTCCTCGGCACGGAGAAGGGTCTGCCGTCAGCGGAACACGAGCGGAGCAATGCGGTGGCAGTAAAGACGGCTGGAGCCGGTGGCGAGCAGCAGGGCGCGCGGGGCTTGGACCAGCGAGCAGCTCGGGCCGCCGCCGCCGCCGCCGCCGGAGCCCTGCCCCTCCCCTCCCCTCCCCTCCCCTCCCCCGGAGCCTGACTTCACTCCGCCGCCGGCGCGAGCCCGGCGTAATTCACACTTTGCAGCCGCGGACCCTGCGCCAACCACGGCCGCCGCCACCGTGACGTCACGACGCCGCGCCGCAGGCCCCGGGTCCCGCGCCGCAGCAGCGCCCGGAGCTGGGCTGCTCTGCTGCGCTCCCGCCAGGTCCGAGCGGGCCGCACGCCTCCTTCCCTCCCCACCGCGGCCCGCAGCCCCTTCCTCGGCTCCCTGCGGCTCAGAGGGTGCGCAGGAAACCCCGCGTTTCGGGGCATCCCAGTCCGCGCTGAGCTCTGGCGTAGGGGCGCGCTCAGGCTGCGGGGTGGGTCCGCCAGCGCGACGGGCGCCATTTCGGCCGGGCGACCCTTGAAGCCCAAAGCACTTGTCGCCCTTGCTGAACGCAGCCCTGACCGTGGGGCACAGCCAGCTTTTCCTCTTTGAAGGCTCATTCCCGGGTTTCGGGACTGCTGCGGCAGTGACGTCAGCGGACCTCGAGAGCCCCGTCAGCCCAGCTACGTCACTGCACGCACCTTGGTGGAGCAGGTTGCAGGGCTCCGTGGGCAGGTGAGGCCCAGAGCCGTTAGGGCTTGCGGGGCCGAGAGGGAAACGGAGAACCCGAGAGTGGGGGGGGGGGGGTCTCTGGATTTGGGGGGAAAAAAACCAAGATTAGAGAAAGTAGTAGCAGAGCATGCAGTGAAAGAACAATGAGAAAGGATGAGATTTAGAAGACAAAGGAGGGGAAGCAGCATGCATCCCTCTAACAAAAAGTGGTTTTTGTTTTTAGCTTTTGTTTTTTAGGATGTGGAAGAGGTGAAGAGCTTCTGGCCTGTTTGGTAAGCTAGATGTTTAATTAGTTCATGCAAAGACATTTCTTGCCAATCAGTTTTTTCAGTACGAATTGTTGGTTCCTCATGTTTCTACTTAAACACTCTTGTCACAAAGGTTGATTTGACTATTCCCAAAGTATTCAGTCATGCACTTACTTGGTATGACTGGCTCTGGCAAGATAGCAGAATTTTGGTACTGCACAGTCTCAGACCAATGATGAGATCGGGTACCAAGTGGACATGATCCAATAAAAGACCAACGACTGAGAGATCTTGTATTACCTTCCTATGGGCATTTATTTCATTTATGTTATTTAAACCTTGTACTTAACTTTTACAAACTTGTCAGCCCTTCACCGTTACAAGTTACATAACTCCTGTAGTGGTGGTATCAACTTCATTACATACTGAAGTTTTTGTTAGTGGGACCACCGACCAATTTTTGAAACTATAATTACTGCCATAGCTGTAAATGTATTAAGCACTTACTGTATGCTCATGTTATGCTGAACTCGTTTTCCTGATTATCACTTTTTAATTCTGACAAGTCGTGAGGTAGTTATTGGTATCTAAATTGAAAGGGCCATGGAAACAAATTTGCTTCACAACTTATGCAGGTAAGTGGCAGGAACTAGCATCAAGTAAGGTTTGAATTCTATGTTCATCTAATTATCCAGAAGATGATACTGCTATGATATTAGATAGTATATGCCCAGTGAATAATCACATTATATGTAGTACCATCTAAGAGACTTACTTTGGTGAAATCATTTAATAAAACTTGGAGCACTAAGTAGGTAACTAAACAGTACATCTTCCATCAGCATAGCAGATTACTGTGCATTTGATGTAAGCCAAGAACTGTTATATTCTAGATATGATGTTGAACTTTATTCAACACAGTAGCCAGGTATACTGGGTAATATTATCCCACTTCTACCCATAAAGAGTAAACTTCCAAGAGTATAAGTTATTTGCCCCATTGAATTCTTGTCTGCGATTTCAAAGCCATGCATTTCCCACCACAATATGTGGTGTCTCAAGTCCAAAATGTCACCTTTTTTCAGTGTTCCTTTTTTGTGCTGGAAAGTGTGTTACAGCTCACCAGGTAATTCATAATATAAAATAACCAATAACTGTTATATATAATATTACACAGAGAAAAAGAGAGAAAAATTATTTTAAGGAATTGTGGAGCCTGGCAAATTTTAAATTGATAAGACTGGAAAATAAAGGACCAGTTGATGTCACAGTTTTGAGTTTGAAGCCTGCAGAGACACTCTGGTAGGATTCCATGCCGTAGTCATGGGGTAGAATGGCTTTTTTTTTCAGGAAATCCAAGTCTTGTCTTAAGGTCTTCAACTGATTGAGTGAAACCAACCCACTTTAATAAGGGTAGTCTGCTTAAAATCAAATGTCATTTGTCTCTACAAAATACCTTCAAAACTATGATATGAACAGTATTTGACCAAACAACTGGTTAAAATGGTGCATTTTTTGTGATATGAATTTTACCACAATTTTAAAAAAGGCTACTCATATAGGAACAGTAACTATGGGTGGCATAAACTAGTGAATTCTTTTTTTTTTTTTTTTTTTGAGGGTCTCGCTTTGTAGTTCAGGCTGGCCCTGAGCTCACTATGTAGGCCAGGCAAGCCTCGAACTCAGCAATCCTCCTGTCTCTGCCTCCCAAGTGCTGGGATTACAGGCGTGAGCCACCACGCCCCGCACTGTGGTATGTGGTATTGATTGCTGGTGGGCGTGTGTCACCACACCCAGCATTGTGTGTGGTTACTGGGGATCAAACTCAGGACCTTGCGCTTGCGAGGCAGGCGCCGGAACCACTCAGCTAAATCTCCGGCCCAAACTAGTGAATTCTTATGACCGTGGTCCCATTTCTGGTATGTTAAAATGAGTTTCTTGGAATAGCAAGATGGTGACTAAAGCATGTTGTCAGTTCATAGATGATTTAACAGAAGCATTGCAGACTAAGAAGGAAATTCAGTTTCACAATAGGCTTTAGTTGAAAAAGGGCTGCTTATATGTGAGCTAGGCATGCCACATGGTTGATACCTCTAAGGAATAGAGGTTTAGCCTTGATTTCCTGCTGTTAGCAAGTTGGCCATTTAATAATAGCTGTAGCCAAATAGACATTGTTGAGTGACAGTCAAAGCTCTGAGCCCCTGTCAAACCTCCCATCATGCCATAAGACCCACGTTTTTCATGAGTCCATTGGGCAAGGATAGAGATAGATGGGGAAAACTAACTGATATGTGTGGAAGAGATCATTGTACCAGGTTGGTTTTTATGACTGTTCTTTAGTAGGTTCCTCTTTGGTAAGTATTCCTATAAGACACAAGTATCTTTCCACTAGTGCTGATTTAGTTTACCTACTCTTTTCCAAACTTCCTTGTCACCAGTTTTCTAATCATGAGCTTTCTGAGTTCTGGGTCATCCAGCCAAACAGGTATTGCCCATGAATTAATATAGAGTCATATATCTTTCTGTTCATATAGCAAGAATAGCAGAAATGCTCCAAGTTCTGCCACTGGGAGTATTTAACTTTACCGTTTTCAGGACCACCCCTTAAAGGGGGCTATCATTGTAGCTATCTACTTTCTGCCCTATAAAACAGATGTACCTGGGCCGGAGATTTAGCTCAGTGTTTCTGGTGCCTTCCTTGCAAGTGCAAGGTCCTGAGTTCGATCCCGGTAACCACATACAGTGCTGGGCGTGGAGACTCACACCCACCAGCAATCAATGCCACATACCACAGTGCGGGGCGTGGTGGCTCACGCCTGTCATCCCAGCACTCGGGAGGCAGAGATAGGAGGATTGCTGAGTTCAAGGCTTGTCTGGGCTACATAGTGAGCTCAGGGCCAGCCTGAACTACAAAGCGAGACGCTGTCTCAAAAAAACAAACAAACAAACAAACAAACAAACAAAAACCCCAGATATACCAGTAATTAAGTTCCCAGTATTTTTCTCAACAGACTATAAGGGGTCTGTTGCCTTAGACTTGAATCAAGAGGTAGGAAACAAAGTAACTGGAGGGATCATAGGTATCTGAGATGCTTGTTCATACAATTTACGTGGGCCTTTAAAGACATGTCTTAGCCTGATCTCATGTATATTCGTTCTTTTAAATAATGGAAGTAGCTCCCCAGTCCTTTATTATTTTTTATTTTGAGACAAGATTTGGCCAAATTGCTAAGTTGCACAGGCTGAGCCCAAATTTGCAATCCTACCTCAGCCTCCCAGAGTGTTGGGATTACAAATGTGACCTATTATACCCAAAAAATGGTTATTTTAAATGTAATTTGTAAGAGCAAAGATTAACATTTAATACATGTGTTAGAAAATAAAGCTGAAGATATTTTCCTAAGACGTAGAAATTAAAGATACAAATAATAGGATAAAAAATACAGAATTAATGTTCCATTTCATTGGACTTAACATCCAAATAAGAATGGACTCAGATGCTGAGCATGGTGGCTCACACCTGTAATTCCAGCACTCGGGAGGCAGAGGCAGGAGGTTTGCTGGGTTTGAGGCTTCCCTGGGCTACACAGTGAGGTCAGGGCCAGCCTGAACTACAAAGCAAGACCCTGTCTCAAAAAAAAAAAAAATAAAAAATAAAAGAATGGACTCAGAAAGAGAAAATGAAAAAATTGTTGAGGAGAAAATAACTTCAGAAAACTCAGCAAAACAGCAGGATATGCCTTTCTCAGATGGTTTTAGCCAAGTCAGTGCCTAGAATAATAGAAGAGAGATCTATACTAAAACATATCATAGTAAAATTTCAGGCTAACCCATACAAAGTTAAGATTTAAAATCTTCTAGGGAGTAAAAAGCAAGTCACATACAAAGAGCTATCGATCAGCAAGGCAAAGGCAATGTCAACAACAAATTGGAAGCTAGACAGCAATGAAATAAAGCTTTCAAAGTTCAGAAGAGCTGATTTTACAGCTAGGAATCTGTATCCCTGGTCATACTGTCAATGTAGTGAGAAAGCAAGAAAGATATTTTCAGGCGTTGAAGAAATCAAGTATTTACACTTTTTCTCAGGTGTTAGAAGTTTGTACTGTAGAAAGAAAAAAGGGGGATACTAGGAGAAAAATATTAGAATGGAGCAAACAAGAGCTTCAAGGTGGGAGAGAGAAAAGGAGTCCTCAGAATTACAGTTCCTGCATCATAGCTACTTAGAAAACAATAGTGTTAATGTGTTGGTGGGTGGGGTGAGAAGAAATGAAACAACTTTGGGTAAGTTTGGTCCTTATGTGACCAAACAGAGTGAGACACTCTGGCAAAGAATTTGGGAGTAAGCTTACTATTCCTGCATAGAAAGTTATAAAAAAGAATTCAATGATTGATACTGAGAAAAAGTTGTAAATGAAAAGAACTTTAACCATCATACATTATATGACCACTCTATACATATAGCTACATATTTATATAACAATCATTGAATATTGATTTTAAGAATGTATTACAGCTATGTGGGAGGCAGATGATGAAAAGTAAGGTGTATGTGTGTGTGCATGTGTGTGTTTTTGTGTTGGGAGGACGGTATCAGCTAAATTTCTGACTTTCACAGTAGACTCTTATAATATTAAAAACTAGGTATGATTTAATAAAGTTATCTAAATGCTTAATTCTTGTATGAAACACCTAAAAGCAGTGAAGCAACATTTTTCCTCATCAGAGAAAAAATTGGTATGGAAATGTGACACCATGCTATTAGATTTATTGCAACCTAGTAAAACTATTAACTCTAAAGCTATGCACAAGACATGCAAATAAGCATAGCATGTTGAATTTTGTCCCTCAAAGAATACAGTATTTTGAAATCCTACTTCCTGGTCTTTGTGACCTTATTTGGAAATAAGGTCTTTTGCAGATGTAGCCAGATTAAGATTAGGTCATACAGGATTAGTCTGAGCTCTTGGTCCAATGATAGGGGTCCTTCCAAGAAAAGGGAGATTTGAAGGCATACTTCCCCAAAGGAAATAAGGCCATGTGGACCCAGAGGCAGAGATTGGTAGGTTTTGTGTTCAGACCACTGAACATTAAGGACTGCCAGCAACTATCAGAAACTGGAAGACAAACATGGAACAGATTGTCTTAAAGAGCATTCAGAGGACGCACGATGTTGCCAACACCTCAACTTTGTACTTACAGTTCTCAGTACTGTAAGGGAACAAATTTCTGATGTTTAAGCCACAAAGTTATATAGTCATTTGTTAGGGTAGGGTTAGGACACCAGTACAATTAATGTTACTCAATCCTATGTATCTGAGTTATAGATGTTTCATAAAGGGTCAGTCCTTCTAAGTTCCTCTCCACAATTGAGGATAAAAATTAACAACAACAAAACAAGTTAGTTTTCTTTTTTTTTCATTACCGGGGATCAAGTTTGTTATTTTGGGGCACAGTCAAAATCCATCTCTTTATCATGAGATATAGGAGGAGTAACAAATGTGGAAGCACAGATTTTAGTTTCTAGTTATAAATATTGAAGTGATCCTCTGAGACTTATTTTCTGTTTTTAAAAGCATCCCTCTCCTGTCTTTATAGAAGGATAATTACAGAAACAAGGGCTCTTAATTCCTTCATTCCCCCTGAATAATTAAAATGCTGAACAGAATGAATCTTACTTGGAGCAGTGAAGTATGTTACAATGAACCTGATAATTGATTCCTCAGCAGTTTTTTTCACTAACAAGGATCACTGAACTTGGTAACTATCATTTTTATGTAAAATACTACTAAATTTAAAGAAGATACTGGGTATTTATATCGCTTCTTGTTTTTAGTATGTGATTTTTGGGTCAAATAGCTGCTTATTTCAAATAATGAAATATTTAAGATACTAAAGCAGTTGGTTATAGGGTATTATAGGTTGAATTGTGTCTGCAGCCTTATCTTTCAAAAAAATATGTTGGAAATCCTAACCCTGAATTCTTCAGAATATAACCTTATTTGAAAATAAAGTTATTGTTCATGAAATCATTTGAATGAAAGTGAGGTCATACGGGATTAAGGTAAGTCTCCATAAGTTCTGACAAATGTAAGAGCACATACAAAGTTATTAGCACAAGAAAAACTCAAGTGTGGAAGCAGAAATTGGATTGATCCATCTACAAGCCAAGTATTGCCAGCCATCAGCAGAAATGAGAGAGATATGGAACATTCTCCCTGAGAACTGTTGGAAGGAACTAACCCTGTTGACACCTTTATTTTGGATTTTTTAAACTATAATATAATAAATATGTATTGTTTGAAATCACTTTGTGCTCTTTTGTTATCAAGCCATAAGATACTAAAATATATTGTTTTATTAAAATTATAATACCATTAGAAGGGAAGAAACCTTTAAAAAGTTCTAGCATTTTCCATTTATGTATATTTTCTATGATTATCAAATATTTTCTATGATTAAATATTATGTGTTATATATTCTATTAGGCCTCTAGAATTAAATAAGACAGAGAAAGTCCCTACTTTAATGTAGTTAAAATTCTAATGGAAGAATGTGAAAATAAATAGGTGATATGATAGAAGACAGTGTTAAGTGGTATAGTAGCTTTCTGATATGTAAAAAATAATTGAGGCAAAGCAATTTAAAAAGGAAATACTTATTTTGGTTTATCCTTTTGGAGGTTTCAGTTCGTAATTGGTTGGCTTTTTTCTTTTGGGCCTATTGGGACCATGCATTGCAGAGGAAGGTGTGCACCTCATTATTGCCAGGGAGTGGAAAAGAGAGGAAGAGGAGCTGGAGTTCTAAGGCATACCCCAACTGTCCTCACTTCCTCCAATTGGGCTTCACCTCCTAAACATTCCACCACTTTCCAAGAGCTCTGTGGGCCTAGAACCAAACCTTTAACATATGGGCTTTTAGGTAAGACTTATCTAAACCACAGCAGGTGCTATAAAGAAAACCAGAAGGGTGAAGTACACTAGAAAGTCATATACAGAGGTCAGGAAAGCCTGCTTTGAGAAGATGACATTTGAGCAAATCCCTGAATGAGATGAGGGGGTAAGTTAGGCAAGTTCTAGGGTCTGAGAGTTTCTTGCTAGAGGGAACCAGTGCAGATGTCTGGTACATGAGTAAGTTCATTATGGCGGTATAGAGTGATTCAGAAGCAGATTGAGAAGATCAGACCAATAGAGATCCATATAGCTCTAAAGATTTGGATTTTACTCAAATGTGATGCAAAGACATTGGATTTCTTTTTTAGCTTAACGTAACATCTGAATTTTATCATTTAAAGATCTCTGGCTTCTACCTAGACTGGTTTATGAGTTAAAAGTAGTAGTAAAATCAGTGTAATGCCTTTTAAACATGGTTAAAAGTGGTACTGCCTTCAAGTATTTATGAAGGCAGAACTATGCAGATTTATATAATGAAAAATTTCAGATAATCTAAACTTACAAATGGTATACCTTAAAATCATAATAATTACCAGTTTCTTACACATCTGAAATTCATTAGATTAAAACTGTAGGAATTTCTATATAAACTATCCATTTGAACGTTTATTCTCAAATCAGAAACAAAGGTATAAGGTTGAGAAATACAGTAAAATAACTTTTGAAAAAATCAGAATGATTATTTTTTTTTGTAGTCCTGGAGACAGAATCCAAGGCCTTTGCACTTAGCTAAATTCTTAGCCCCCTTTTTTAAAATTGAATTCTTTATTGGTACAATTTATATACATCTCACAATCACATAAAGCACTGGGGAATTTGTATTAGTATATAACACAAGTTAATTCTCATTTTTACCCATATCCTTATCCACCCACACCTCCCCACCCCCTTCATACATACTGTTTTATTTTCTTTCTGAATCATGTTTATTCCTTCCCCTCATTACATTCCCACACCAAATTTCCTATGGGAATTTCCCACTGTATAGAAGCTGTCATACTTTCTAGAGCTCATTTGACATGAGCACCTGCTCTTTTTAAAAATTTTGAGCCAGTATCTCTTTAAACTTGCTATGTGCTTTCCTCATCCTCTCTCAGTGCTGAGATTATAGACATATGCAACTCTGCCCAGTGAAATAATTTTCAATTTTAGGCAAAGAAATATAAAATTTTATGATATAATAAAGTATCATTTAACAGTACATACCCAATTGTTAAAATCTAACTAAAATAATTCTGTTGTACTTAGAAACATCAACATGTCCAAGAACTAATTGAATTTTTTTTTTTTTTTTGAGACAGGATTTCTCTTTGTAGCTCAGGCTGGCACGGAGCTCACTATGTAGGCCAGGCAAGCCTCGAACTCAGCAATCCTCCTGCCTCTGCCTCCTGAGTGCTAGGATTATAGGCGTGAGCCACCACGCCCAGTATTGTGGATTGTGGTACTGATTGCTGGTGGACATGAGTCACCATGCCAGTATTGTTGTATGAGGTTACCAGGATCAAACTAGGGATCTTGTGCTTGCTACCCAGGCACCAGAACCAGTGAGCTAAATCTCTGACCCAGTAGTTTGAAATTCTTAAAAAAAGTCAATAGTCAAAATTCAGTTTAGTTTGGGCCAGAGGGTTAGCTCAGTGGTTCCGGCGCCTGCCTCGAAAGCACAAGGTCGAGTTCAATCCGGTAACCACTTATAATGCTGGGCGTGGAGACTCACGCCCACCAACAATCAACACCGCATACCACAATGCCAGGTGTGGTGGCTCACACCTGTAATCCCAGCACTCGGGAGGCAGAGACAGAAGGATTGCTGAGTTCGCAGGGGCTTGCCTGGGCACCATAGTGAGCTCAGGGCCAGCCTGAACTGCAAAGCGAGACCCTGTCTCAAAAAAAAAAGCAAAAAAAAAAAAAAAATTCAGTTTAGTTTAAAATTTGTTCACTTGAGAATACAGGAATATCACAAATAGTAGTGATCACTGACTTTGGAAAATGGAATAATTAAATGTCCAAGGTCAAAATTCTAAAACATTTTCCCAGTACCAAAAACCAAAACAAAACCAAACTCAGTTCAAAAGTAGGCAAAAGAACTGAACAGATATTTTTCCAAATATTCAAGTGATCAACAGGCACTTGAAAAGATGTTAAATATCACTTGGTATTTAAGCAAGTCAAACCCACAATAAGCCATAATTATACCCAATAGGATTTTAAATATCCACATATATATAATTTATATGTATCCATATATATATATAAGTTTTATATATATATATAATTTATACAGATAACAGGAAATAATTGATGTTTGTGAGGATATGGAGATAGTGGAAACCTTGGGCATTGATTGTAGAAATATAAGTCAGTTTGTTGATGTGAAAAACTGTGGCAATTCCCGCATAGAATTACCACATGATTCAGTAATTCGTCTCTGGGAATCATACTCAAAAGTTCTAAACATAGAGATTAAAAAAAGATACTCTCTGTCATCCCAGCACTCGGGAGGCAGAGACAGGAGGATTGCTGAGTTCGCGGCGGCTTGCCTGGGCACCATAGTGAGCTCAGGGCCAGCCTGAACTACAAAGCGAGACCCTGTCTCAAAAGCAAAAAAAAAAAAAGATACTCTATACCAATATTTACAGCAGCATTGTTCACAGAGTAAACCAAATGTCCATCCACAGATGAGTAGATAATAAAATGTGACATGTACTTGCAGTGGAATATTATTTAGTGTTAAAAAATGAAAGAAATTTGGATACAGTCTTTAAACAACCAATATCCCATTATGCTAAATGGAATGAGCCAGAGATAAAAGAACAAATATAGTATGATTTTACTTATATGAAGTTGCTAGAATAATCAGGTCTATAGAAAGAAAAAGTAAAGTAGAAGTTACTGGGAACAGGGAATATGTACAGCCCATTTTCTCTTGTTAGGACAAAATACCTGAGGCTGCAAAATTGATAAGTAAAAGAAGTTCATTTAGTTCACAGTTCCAGAGGTCCAAGAGCATGGCACATTCTGGTGAGGATCTTGTTCTGTGTCACAAATGGTTAATATAAGGAACTAGAAACAAACATTTGCAAAGAGGTTGTTCATATGCAAGAGAGAAAAGATAAGAGATGAGAAGTGACCTTGCCTTATCACAACCTACTGTCAAGATAACTAATCCAGTTCCATGAGGGCAAGAGCTTGCTTCCAAGAAAAAACATCAATATCTCAAAGCACTTAGAAGCCTTATTACCTTTAAAGACAATTATTTAGCAGTTATATTTCAGCATGAGTTTTGGGAGAAACAACGTACACCCAAATCAGGACAGGGAGAAATGAGTTAGCACATAATGGCTACGGAGTTTCAGTTTGGACCAAAAACTCTGGAAATTTTGGTAATGGTTACATAACACTGTAATTGTACTTAATCCCACTGGATTCCTTACTTAGAAATCTAAGTTTTATGTTAGACATTCTTAACATAACATCTTCTCTACTCCACACAGGACATGTAGAAAAGATAGAAACAGGTATGCGCTATAAGATTTCATTGCTTTAAACAAACACCTTTGCTTGAGTGTTTGAATGAAGTCCTTTATGTTGGCAGGCTGCCAATTGTGTGGAAAGTACAGTCTCTTAATATTCACAGTGGTTAATCCCCAGCATGTGATAATACCTTTCCCTCACTGCAGTCACAGAGACTGTGATATAGCTCATCAGAGATCTTATGGTGTACTGTTTTGTCTACTGTTTTCTCCATAATGCTTTGAAGAAACTTTTCTGAAAGTTTATGATGCTTACATTCTCCTTGCATTTCTAATATACTAAATTCATCAAGAAAGATCAAAGTTGTTTACCAAGTTAAAGTTTGTACTGATAGGGCCGGAGACAGCTCAGTGGTTCTGGCGTCTGCCTCGCAAGCTCAAGGTCCTGAGTTTGATCCCTGGTAACCACATACAATGCTGGGCATGGTGATTCATGCCCACCAGCAATCAGTACCACATACCACAGTGCAGGGTGTGGTGGCTCATGCCTGTAATCCCAGCACTTGGGAAGCAGAGACAGGAGGATTGCTGAGTTCGAGGTTTGCCTGGGCCACATAGTGAGCTCAGGGCCAGCCTGAACTACAAAGCAAGACCCTGTCTCAAAAAAAAAAAAAAAGTTTGTACTTATAATTTTCCTTGATTGTTTGTATAGATTGGTTCTTTATTCAGATTGAACCTAAAGTAAATGACATGAATGTTGCCAGTAATATCTACACACTCTATTGGCAGCACTATGCTTTGACAACTCAGCTTCTGTGTGTTTCCTTGGTTTGAGCAATTTATGCACCCTACCAGGCAAAATAATATAATTGCCATGTATCTGCTGGCAGCACAAGCAAAACTAGTACACACTCTTGAGAGGGAGCAACAAAGGAACAAATAAGCCAAAACAGCAAGTAAAAACATTAAGAAAGATTTAAATGAAAATAGATTTGTTTATTTTAAAAAATATAAAATCAAGTATCTTTAAAAACTCTCCAGGATAAGTTACAAGAAACATTTTGCTTTTACTTTAGACAAATTTTAGTAACATAAGAGATAACTGGAAGAAATATTTTTCATAATCTGTGGAAGATTTAATCTACCAAAGAATCTTCAGATGACCCTCCATGACTCCATCACATTTAAGTGTGATCATGGAAACTGTTCAGGCCTACAATAAATGTACCAGTAAAGAAATTTCTCAATGAAATAGGAATAAGACATTCACATATGCATGAATAAAAGTTAACAATTAAAAAATATACTAATTCTTGTGGAAAATAAGTGACCAGAATGGAGCAAGGGATGGGGAAGGCTCTGGTTTAGGACAAGTCACCTAACACTTGAATCTTTGAAGCTACTTGTATCCCCAAAGCCCTCACTCTAGTACTTTAAACTTCCCAGTCTAATAAGTCTTCCTTGTGTTTCTTTGCTCATGCTGTTTTTCTAACCTTAATACCTACTCCTTTCCACTGAGCCCCTGGGCCCACTTAAGAGTGAATCCTATGTCACATTATGCAGTCTAAATGTTACATTTCAATGAAACCTTCCCTGGGCTCCTCAGCTGAAAGCAATCTCTCTAAACAAGTCCTATAAAACCAGTTGTACTTTTCTTAAAGCATTTGTACATGGTACTGTATTTCCATATACTTATGATTTCACTGAACCTCTAAGTATAGGTATTTTGGAGCGTTATATTAGTCACTTTCCTGTTTCTGGGACAAAATACCCAGCATCTTCAACTTAAAGAATGAGAGGTTTATTTTGGCTCATTATTTGGGGGAATTGAGTCCATGGGCAGCAAGCTCTACAGCAGGAAAAGCATGAAAGAAGGTCATAGCAGAAGAAAGCTGCTCAACTAATAACCAGGAAGCACAGAGGGAAAAAAAGAACCAAGGAAAATAACACAACCTTTCAGGTCACAGTCAAGGAACTTACTGGTAACCAGCCCTCTTTCACAATGTTTCAGCTATGAACTAGTCAGTGGATTAATCTACTGATGAGAATAACACTCCCATGGTCCAGTCACCCTCCAAACACCTGAGACTTCTGGGTATATTTTATATCTAAATCATAATATTCTGTACTTGACTCATGAAAGGTTAATGTGTTTGAAAGGTGAGTTTTATATTATTATGCAAATAGATTTAGTTCATCTTTCTAGGTTGCCAAAGTCTTAACATTTCTAATTGCTGAAAACCCTAGGTCCAAAATCTCTAAGACTTCAGTTAAACTCTGAGCCCTGAGCCCCTATTTTAAAAAATCAAATATTTTTAACATCCAATAGCACAGGATACCATTTTCCATGCCAAAAGGGAGTAAGAGAGGAAGAAAATAATTGGATCAAAGCAAAACCAAAACCTGGCAAGGCAACATTGTATTGTGTAGCCCCATATCCAAAATCCAAGGCAGTCTGTAAGGAAATGTGAGCTTCAAAGGTCTGGGGACCTGCCCTATGTCCCTGCTGTTTGCAGCTGTCATGGCTTATGTCTTGAGCAGCCTTTACTCACTGCTAGTGGTTTTCTTCAGTAAGCATTTCACATCCCTGGCATCTCCAAAGTCCTATAGTCTCCACTGTACTTCCAGCTTCTTTCTTATAGTTTCATATGGCTCTCTCAGGGTCACACTGTGTGGCTTCTTAGGCTTTCCTCTGAAATCTGGAAGACCCTACAGCTTTTGTACTTTGCATCCTTGTAAACCACTACCATATGGATGGTGCTGTCTGTGGTCAACTCAAACAGTAGCCTAGACCCTTTGACCTTAGCTGCAGGGGCTGCTGAGCATCTGGAAGGCTAAATTTGGGAAACCATTTCCCTAGGCTGCACTGAAAGGGGATGGTGACCTGGGGCTCTCTTATCAAAGCAAAATGTTTCAAAAGAGTTTATCCTTTTCTCCCCTTGGGCCTGTGAAGGGTGAGGCCTAGGCAATTCCTGAGATGCTTTTAAGGCCGATGCAAAGTGATTATCTTCTTTTTTAGTACTATTTTCAGCAACCAAGCTATTCTTTGTCCTTACTTTATAGGCACTTCCTTTCTGTCCTTTAGTAACATTTTTCAAATCATTAAATTCTGCTCGTTTCTCCTGATTTTCATTATAGATCTGTCTAAAAGCAGCCAGCAGTATCTACACCACAGTCTGAATGTTGGGCTACACTGAAATGTCTTCCAACAGATCAACTGGTTTGTCACCTTTAAATTCAGGCTTATACAGTCATAGGACATGAGCAAACTGTAGGTGAATTTGTTGCCAGAATTTTTTTTTGAGAGAGAGAGGGTCTCACTTTGTAGTTCAGGTGGCCCTGAGCTCACTATGTAGCCCAGGCAAACCTCGAACTCAGCAATCCTCCTGCCTCTCCTTCCCAAGCGCTGAGATTACAGGCGTGAGCCACCATGCCCAGCACTGGGGAATGTGGTACTGACTGCTGGTGGGCATGAGTTACCACACCTAGTGCTGTTGTATGTGGTTACTGGGGATCAAACCAGGGACCTTGCACTTGCTAGGCAGGTACCACTGAGCTAAATCTCCAGCCCTCATTGCCAGAATTTAACATACATGGCATCTGGCCTCTAGTCCAGTTTCCAATAGAATCCTCATCTCCATCTCATGATATTGAAACCTCATGATATTGACCTTACATTCAACATTCCTATCAGCATTCTGATTTTTCCAGGTTTAACCACCTTGACCTGAGACTAAAGGCAAATTCAACTGTGAGAACCTGTTAAAGAAAAAATTACATAGGCCCAAGATACAGCGGTAGAGCAGCACAATACAAACATTCCTATTCCAAAGTTGATTCTGTTTGTGTGTGTGTGTGTGTGGGGGAATAGTAAAGAAGGATCATAATGAAAAGTAAAACCCAGAAAAGGAGAGATTAAATACTAAGTCTTCATGTCCAACTTCAAGAGCATACTGTTGTAAGGATGGACGCCCAAAGGCTTGGACAACCTCATCTCTTTGTTAGTTGCACTCCATTTAACCTCTCTCAGCACAAATTTTGCATGCTATCTGCAGTTTCCTTTAGCATATGTTGCATGTTACTGTCATTTATACTTTCCTGGGATTTCCACTGCAGCTTCAATGCACTGATCCACTATGAGCTGCTTGTAAAATCTCTAACCTTGACACATACTGCCTGATCTTCCAAGTGTTCCTTTATAACCTCAGTGCAAGTCTATATGGCCCCATCACTCTTACATTCTGTGTGCCTGTAAAACTAGAATCATATGAACCATGACAGCATCTGTCTACACATATGATAATGTGAATCATCGCTACCCTAGTCTCTGAGTGCCTTGTCAGATTAATAGCAGAAAACAAACCTGAGGGAACAATTTCCTAGGCAGACCTGGGTAGGCAGACTATTTTTCTTTTAAGGTATTTCTTTATACCAGAAGTTGATGGCAGAGTGAAACTGTTCACCTCACAACTAGGGAGCAAAAAGAAGGAAGAGGAAGAGACTGAGGTCCCACTGTACTCTCCAAGGACCTATCCCTAATGACTAAGAATCTCCCAATAAGAACCATCTCTCAAAGCTTCCACCATCTTTCAGGGCACCAACTTGAAAACCATATCTTTAACTAATACTTGGTTGATTGCAGGGCATTCAAAATACAAACTATAAGAACATACATTATCTCATTCACTTTAAAATCAGATTGTAAGTTATTTTCCATTGTGGCATTTAATATAATTATAAAAGGATTTAAGTTCTGTTCTGGGATGAAATACCTTCAGTTCCTCTACCTTTTTTATAGTTAGCTGCTTTATTTTTTAAATTGATTTATTGGTACATTTTATACATACACTATGATCACATTTAACATGAGAACTTGTACCTGTACATGACACATCTTGATTCTCATTTTTGCCCTTTTGCCTGCACTCCTTACAACCCCTGCTTCCTATATGCATAAGCTTTGTTTTCTCTTTTTTTCCCCTACTTAACCTCAAATCTTTAATTCTACTCTCAGTTTCAGTCTTCTTTTAATATTTCTCTCTCAAATGTGCTGGAGAAGCACCCTACACTGCTATGTGCAATTTGATGGGAGATTATGGTTGGAGTTTAAAAGGCTAGAATGCTATTAAAAAGGCTGATGGTAAAGAGGTTTCAGTTGGGTGTAAGGCCTTCATTGGCAACTGGACTCCAAGCCATATTTGTCATACCCTGGCAAAAAATTTGCCACATTTTTCTCATGTCCTAAGATTTTGCAGGAGCTGTGATTAAGGGAAGCAGATTGATTTGGCCAAGAAAATTTCAAGGCAGCCTAATGTTCAGGCTGTACTGTGGATGCTTGCCACTTTTAGCCAGGTTTATTCTGAAAAATCAGAAGAAAAAAATCAGTTTGAAAAGTTTTCATTTTCACCAAAAATTAAGCCCTGCAAAGTTGGAGCAGAGGTTGCTGAAAAAAGTAGCGTTAAAAGGAAGCTAAATACATCAGAACAATAGGAAAGATGCCTTGAGGGCATGTGGTAGACCAGCCCTTTGATGGGATGCACAAGGAATTCGTTTCCTGCAATTCAGATTACAGTGTTCATTCATCCAGGCAAGAAGAGACCTTTGCTTCCCTGATACCAAGGAAGTCCACTACTTCTCATGCTGGTGGCTTGGTATCATTCACATGGAGTTGATTTTATGGTCATGCAGAATTCAAGAGTTGTGGGGTCAAGAAAGTTTGCACCTAGATTTCAAAAGAAAGCAAAGTATAGTGAAGACCTCAGGGAATTGGAGATGCCAGGAATGTGGAACATATGAGGAAAACTGCAAAGAGTGAGCAAATCTAGCCCAAGAGACAGGCCATGAGAGCTAAAATCACCAGCAATGCCATAATAGTGGAACTGTTCAATCCCTTTGAAGTTTACATCTCACCACAATTTGCTGTAGGTGCTGGACATTGAGTTCCATGATTAAATATTTGCCCTTTCGAATTTTGGACTTGCTTTTGTCCCATTCCTTTCTATCCCCCTATTCTTCTCTTTTGGAATGGGAATGTTTGTCCTATGCCATTTTATGTTGAAAGTGTTTAACTTCCCTTTTAATTTTTACAGGGTTCACAGACAGGAGTTTGCTTTGAATCTTAAAGAGGAAATTGCATTTGGGCTTTTTAATAATGTTGAAGTGGTTAAAAACTTCAGTGACTCTTACAGATGAACTCTATTTTGCATAGAGAGATGCATAGTCTTATGGGAGCCAGGTGCAGAATGTTATAGCTTAGATCTAAAATGATCCCTAAAGTTCCATGTATTTAGAAGGTGATATTACAGGGCAATATAGCTGACTTACTGTTAGATAGAGTTGTTTATAAGCAGCAGATCACTAGAGCTGTGACCTGGAAGTGTATATGATCTTCTCTGGTTTCTCCTTTCACTCTTGCTGCTTCCCAGTCACCATACCATGAGCAGCCTTCCTTCACAGCGGCCCCTCCCAGCTTGCCACTTCCACCCAGCTGGCTATGGACTTAAACCTTTACAATCTGGGAACCAAAATAAACTGTACCTGCAGGTATTGAATATTGTGTTTCAGTAGAGAGGAAAATAACTAAGAAATACCCAGCACATAAAAACCGTATGTTGAACAGATTGACTAATAAAGATGTGCAGTGGCATATTTTAATTGAAAGTATGCCTGAGACAAGTATATAGCAGTTATATTTATGGTATCAAAAATACTGTGTGGTTTAGAGGTTATCAAAATGTGGTCTTTGATCTGCCTTTCAGGGAAGGAAGTAAGATGTAAATTATTTTTACATAAATACAAAGATATTTTTTTCACTATGTTTATATTTGTATAAAATCCTTGTACTGCTCGATGATTGTTGGAAGAAAAACAGTTAAGCCATTATTTGTGCTAGGAATTGATCCAACTGGGGGTTTCCTGAGGCAGGCTTTACTTGAGAGAATGACCAGCTGACAAACTATGGCTATATAGACCTCAGTATTTTGATAGGTATTTTCTATAAAATGAAGTAAATGACCCAGTCACCTCACTATACTTATTCTCCAAGAGAAATCTAAATTTCCATGTAAATATTAGGATTTTGAAAACCATGACTCACTATGATGAGTTTAATTCTTAAGGAATTTTTGATGACAATTAAAGGATCCTTTTAGAGTTCATTAGAGCCCAGTGGATTTTAATGTAAAGAATATGAATAGTTCATTGAGGGCCCCAGTTCCACACTGCATTATCCTTAATAAACTACCATTTGTTGAGTTTGAGTGTCATATGAAAGAATATCAACAACTATTTCCAAAGCATATTAAAATATAACCACCTCTACCCAATGCACATGTATATGAGGTTAGATGTGGAAGCAAATCTGAGACTCTAGCTATTTTCTATTATGCCAGCTATTAAAAGATTTGTCAAAATCTAAAACAATATAACTCTTTATTATTTTGGTATTGGAAAATATAGTTATTTTCCATAAAAATATTATCTATGCTAACAGACTTACTACAGTTATTTGCAGGTAAATAAATATTTCTGAAATGTCAATTCTAACATAGTGAACACTAGATGTAATCCCATAAACGCTCTTGAGGTACATAGTGATTTCTTTTCTTATGTATATAACTTTTTAAAACTTTTTTAAAGTTAGTGAACTTCATTTTTTGAGCCAGTTTATACGTATAAAAAAAAAAACAAGAAAAAAAGCACAAGGTTCCTATAAATCTCCTCTCTCAGGAGTACTCTTATACTCATGATGGTTTTCTATATACAGGTTGCATTGCTAGAGTACATTTGTTACAGCTGATGGATCAATATTGATAGAATCTAACAATATGTTATAATAATAGTCCATAGTTTACAGTAGGATTTACTCTTTTTTTTTTTTTTTTTTTTGAGACAGGGTCTCACTCACTTTGTAGTTCAGGCTGGCCCTGAGCTCACTACGTAGCCCAGGCAAGCCTTCAACTCTGCAATCCTCCTGCCTCTGCCTCCCGAGTGCTGGGATGACAGGCGTGAGCCACCACACCCGGCACTGTGGTATGTGGTACTGATTGCTGGCAGATGTGAATCTCAACACACAGCATTGTGGTAGGTGGTTATCAGTGATCGAACCAGGGGCCTTGTGCTTGCTAGGCAGGTACTGGAACCACTGAGCTAAATCTCTTGCCCAGGATTTACTTTTTATGTTGTACATTACACATGTTTTTGAAAATTTATATTGACATCTGGCCCAGCTTTACAGTGATATAGATCAGTTTCATTGCCCTAAAAAATCTGTTTCACCTATTCATTCTTCCTTCTCTCCCTTCCTCTTGAACTCGTGGAAAGCATTACTATCTCTACTGTTATCTTCTCCAGAATGTCATGTATTTGAAATCTTTTTTTTTTTTTTTTAGTCAGGGTCTCGCTTTGTAGTTCAGGCTAGCTCTGAGCTCACTATGTAGCCCAGGCAAGCCTTGAACTCAGCAATCTTCCTGTCTCTGCCTCCCGAGTGCTGGGATTACAGGCGTGAGCCACTATGCCTGGCTGTATTTGAAATCTTAGACTATGAGACTTTCTAGATTGTCTTTCACTTAGCCATATTTCTTTAAGTTTCCTCTGTGTTTTTCATGACTTAATAGCTTTCTTTTTAGGCAATGAATAATTTTCCATTTTACAGATTTTCCATGTTTGTTTAGCCATTCATCCATTTGGTTGCTTCCAAATTACACAGCTAGTAAAGATTTTTTTCCCATGTTGTTGGTTGTCTTCTAGCTGTGTATCAGACAAAGGGCTATTATCGACAATAT
>PVIC010018963.1:0-31061 GCA_004025085.1 Thryonomys swinderianus
TCAATGAAATACAGGATTTTTTGGATTTCGTGTTATTTCTTCTCAACCTTGACATTTTTCTTGAGTGCCCATAATAGTGGCCATGTATCCTTTCTCTTCATACTCCTAGCTTCCCAACACATACATGGCAGGGGTTACATACATACCAACCTCAGATTCAGGTACGTACCAGGGGTTGAATTTTTTGTTGCACTGAGCTTAATTTTTAGTCTAATATCAAACTGAAATGTATTTTTTTCTTAGACTCGTACATTTTTTCTCCTCCACATTTCTTATAGTCCTCTTCTTCTCTATCTCTTTTTTTTTTGCTTTTTGAGACAGGGTCTTCCTTTTTAGTTCAGGCTGGCCCTGAGCTCACTATGGTGCCCAGGCAAGCCAACTCAGCAATCCTCCTGTCTCTGCCTCCCAAGTGCTGGGATTACAGGCGTGAGCCACCACGCCTGGCATTCTTCTCTATCTCTTAATTCTCTCTTCTTTGCCTTTTTTTCTTTTTCTCCCCTCTTTCCCAGTACCTAATTATTACTAGAAGAAGACAAAGTTGGGGCTGTAGTGTCAAAAAGTGAATTTTTCTACTCTCTTGTGACCTCTTTCCTTGCCTTCTTCCACCTCCCCTCCTTCTTTCTCTTCTCAGTGTCTTTCATGATTCTCTTTCCAAAGTCCCTCTTGTGGAAGCATTTCATTAACATGAAGCATGTAGTACTTTTAAAATCATTGGAATAAAAGCTAGTTTCAGTTTCTATTAATTCCCTACATTTAGCAATTCTGTTTCAAGTGAAACACTTCTGTAGCACAAAACAGAACTTCATTATGAGACACAGTGAGACTCCTTTAATATGCTTAATTCTTCAGTAGTCTTACGCGCAGTAACTTTATGAAGAATTACTATATCTTCATTGTGGTTTGACAGATATCTGGTGTCCTGAGGATTCAGTGGATTGGACCAAGATCTTATCTATGATCTAAATGAGAATAATACATTGTGGTCCTTCTACCTCAAAGACAGTCCACTGAGTTGGTTTGCTAGATCTTCAGTGATCGACTGATGAAAGATTAAATGTGTGTTGGAGATTACTGAGATGAAGGGTTTATAGATCTGAGTTGTAATAGTTAAAGATACCTTATTCATGTGAGTCCATTATTATTTTGACTCTCTGTGCTCTCTCATCAGTTATTCAGATGTTTCAGAATGGTCTAGGAGGATTGCTGACTTTGAGGCTTTCCTGGGCTACATAGTGAGCTCAGGGCCATCCCGAACTGCAAAGCGAGACCCTGTCAAAAATATATATATAATTACATGAGAGAAATAAGTTCTCATGTCCTGTATCATAATAGGGCAGTTAATAATTTACTGTATATTTCAGTATTCAGTAGCTGGAAGAGATATGTGTGAGATGATAATTATATTAATTATGGTGATTTGATTAGTATTGTATGAATGTGTCAAAGTAGTAAATTTTACCCCTGTTAATATGTGCAGTTATGTTTCAATAAAAAGAAAATCCACTTTTTTGTGAACTATGTGGAATACAAGAGTTTAAAACATAGTTGGTGAGGCAAATATCTAATTCCCTTGACTCTTTAGCCACCAATGCAGAGAATTTAGGTAACTTAGACTTCAGTGAAGGCTAGGCAGATCTCCTCATCTGTTATATCCTGTATCATAAGATTTCACATTTTATGTGTTTCATCTTAGCTATTATTATATTTGCAATCTACATTTTGTTGTGTCCAGGGGATGAGAGCCACTGCCTGAGTCTCCTAATAAATCAGAGTAGGAGGCCCTGGAAAGATGGAGAACCTAAGAGCCCTTTGTTATTGGCTGTTTTATTGGATGCTAGGCCCCTCCTCCCACCTAGAATTTGTCATAATTTGATTGGTTTCTTGAACTGTTATAGATGGATTCTAGTCCCAAAGACCTGTAACTCCAGCCTCATCTTCTATGTGCACACTTTTGGGGGGTACATTTTATTGGTACATTATATATACACATCACAATTACACTCCACATTGAGAATTTGTACTAATATATGACACAACTTAATCCTCATTTTTCCCCTTACCCTACCCACCCTACCACCCCCCTACCCTATACACAGCTGTTTCCTTTTTTTTTTTCATCAATTTTCTTCTTTCCTCATGATTTACTCCTAAACCCCATTTCCCTTTGAAAATTTACTATTTCACAATATCGATCATGCATTCTAGAACACATTTATAACTTTAGTTTCTCATACCAGAGAAAAGATACGATATTTGCACACCTGTGACCCATTTATTTCATTTTATGAGTATGTCCTGAAGGTACTAATTTAGTAGACAGTGAAATATACTGTGAAATATACTGTTGCGATTTCAATAGGTATTGTGTTGAATCTATATATAATAGTTGTAGTATAGCCATCTTGTCAATATTACTTCTTCCTACATAATATGTCTTTTTCTCCCATTTGGCTACTTTTATGATTTTTCTTTTATTCCTATAATATGTGTATGTGTGTGTGTGTGTGTGTGTGTGTGTGTGTGTGTACATGTGCCTACACTTAGGAAAAATATTAACTTTCTTGAATATATGGATTTACAGTTTCTGTCACATTTAGAAATGTTTCATACATAAATTATTTTTCTAGTTTTTTTTTTCCTTTCTATTGGAAACTTTAGCTACACATACATTAGGGTGACATTGTCCCATGGTTCACTGATACTCTTAAGTTTTTTTCTGTTTTCATTTCAGATTTCCATTACTATATATTCAAAATTTATTAACCTTTTCATTTGCCAGTACTCCCATCTGGTATTTTTTTTGTTTCTAGACATTTAGTTTAGGTCTGTGTTTGTGTTACTAGGAAGTAAACTCAGGGACATCACATTATGTGACACCCCAACCCTTTTTTATTCTTTTTAAAATTTTGAAGCAAGATTATAATATGTACTACCATTCCCAATGGGTATTTTTAAAGCAAATCTTAATTCACTCTACTGAGCTTGCACATAAGGGATTGCTGGTTTTAATGCTTTTGCCTATTCTAATATTTCGTATATGATATTCCTCTTTTAGTATTGATTGTCTTCCTTTAAAAGGGGCCATGCTGGGCCGGAGGGTTAGCTCAGTGGTTCCAGTGCCTGCCTCGCAAGCACAAGGACCTGAGTTCGATCCCCGGTAACCACATATAATGCTGGGTGTAGAGACACGCCCACCAACAATCAACACCGCATACCACAATGCCGGACATGGTGGCTCACGCCTGCCATCCCAGCACTCGGGAGGCAGAGACAGGAGCATTGCTGAGTTTGCAGCGGCTTGCCTGGGCACCATAGTGAGCTCAGAGCGAGCCTGAACTACAAAGCAAGACCCTGTCTCCAAAAAGCAAAAAAAAAGGGGGACCATGCTTTTCTACTTTGAATGCCTAGTAGTATTTGATTAGATGCCAACAGTGTGAATTTTACCTTTTTGGGTAATGAATATTTTTTATTCCTGTAAATATTCTTGTGAAGAGTAAATGAAACTACTTGGAAAGAGTTTTATCTTTTAGGTCTTACGTTTAAAGTTGTTTTGGTGATACTGGAGTAGCATTTATTTAACCTAGGCCTATTTCTGCTGAGGGAAATGTGAGTGGTCTTCCTCATTCTATGAATGATACAGACTAGGAATAAATGCAGTTCAGAGCCCTGAGTGAGGGTGTGATAATGTTTCTGTTCAGAAGGGCTTTTTGTGCCCCTTGGCTAACTTCCTTACATGGATGCACTTATGAGAACTCTGTTGAGTACTCAAGTATGATCTACTACAGGTCTCTGTGATTTTTTTTTCCATTCTTGCCTTCCCCTTTCCTATGAGCTGACTCATGAACTCCAGCCATCTTGGTGTCTTTGGAACTATCAGCTCCATTGTGCCAACTCAGGGATTCTTCCAGACATTATCTGGCTTCTCCTTTCTTCACCGTTGCCTGAAAACCATCGTGAGTTTGTTCCTCATTTCTCAGGAATCACTGTCTTGCATGGCTTGGTGTCCAGTGTCTTGAGAATGGTGGCTTCGTGCATTATGTCTGGTGTTTTGTTCTGGGTTATTTCAGGTAGGGAAGATAAATTGGATTGCTGCTCATCCATCTTGTTTGAAAGTAGACATCTCAAAATTATTCTACTTCATAATAGTATTAATAGCTATCAATAACTAATTGACATTTGTTTGAGTATAAGTACTTTAACAGATTAGCTAGTTTAACTCTTTAAAAGGTAAATTTTCTAGTATCATCTTATATATGGTCACCCAGTCATCCAGCTGTAGAATTTCTCCAGTTGTCACTTCTCAAGGAAGTAAGTTATAACTACCTAAAATCTGACTACAGGTTATAGAGGAAATCAGTTTACTCAGTATCACATAGTTTATAAGTGGTAAATTGAGTTAAAATTTTTTAGGATAAGCAAAGTGAGCAACACAGCAGATGTCTCTTAATTTTACACATTCACTATTTCTTTTCAGAATATTTAAAAGGTGCTTCAAAGAAAATGAAAAATGGCCTTATGTTTATAAAATTGGTAAACCCATGCTCAGGTAAGCCCCTCCCTTTTCCCTTCTCTGCTCTCCTCTATCCATCCCCCTCCACTCTTCTCTCCTCTTCTCTTTTCTCCCCCCCCCTCCTCCTTTGTTGTTCTCTCATGATGATAACTTTAATGTTCTTAAACATTGTACTCAGTGGATATACTTATTTGCCTCTATGTATCTTTCTGAATAGCTTTTGAAGTTAAAATTGCATCATGAGGTGACAAAAGCAAGCTGATAATATCATTAGTTTTCCCAGATAATTCATTTGACCTAAAGATTTTTAAAGTTTCTTATAATTTTTAATCCACAGAACTTATTCATCAGAAATGTTGGCAAAATGGTGAGACACAAAATTTTTGAATTCTTTTTGTCTTTCTTAAACCAATTTTTCTTAGTTATCCAACATTAGCCTCCATTTATATTCATTTTATGTTATAAAGTAAAATAAACAACCAGAGTAAAAAACAGAAGGTTCTTACTTGACATGTCAAGATTTTGATTACTTTCATTTTTAACTGTACTTTCCTTATTTTGTACCGACCAAAAAAATAGTATGTCAGAGAATGACTTCTTTTATTTTGTTAAAAGCATTGTATATTGAAGAGATTCATATTTTATTGGACAACAATGTTAGTTTTATATTTAGAGCATTGTCAGTTTTATCTTAGAATTTTTAGGCAGAAATATTAAAATATATTCTAAATACATAGTGACATTGGTAGTGTTATTTATCTGTGTGCTGTTGTTTTTCCATTAATTTATAGTTTTGAGTAGATACCTGGTACCTCACAAATGAAAACATTCTCCTAGTAACTCTTACGTTGAATAGTGGAAGTGATGGAGGGCTGAGAGGTAGTATCTTTTTTTTTTTTTTTTGAGACAGAGTCTCGCATTGTAGTTCAGGCTGGCCCTGAGCTCACTATGTAGCCCAGGCAAGCCTGGAACTCAGCAGTCCTCCTGCCTCTGCCTCCCAAGTGCTGGGATTACAGGCGTGAGCCACCATGCCCGACACTGTGGTATGTGGTATTGATGGCTGGTGAGTGTGAGTCACCACGCCCAGCATTGTATGTGGTTACCAGGATTGAACTCAGGGCCTTGCACTGGCCAGGCAGACACCGGAACCACTGAGCTAAATCTCCGGCCCGAGAGGTAGTATCTTGTTGGAAAGACATATAATTTGAGAGGATGAAAAAATTCTGACTTCTTTTAATTTCTTCAAAGTAAAATTGAATGCAATTGATAAACTGTATTGTTTAGAACTCCTAGTTATGCATAAGCCTAGGTTGAGATAAGAAATATTTCTTTGAGAAGTTTTAAATAGCAGTACAGTTTCTAAAACATTTAACAAAAGTACAGGTACAGGGGTTGGAGATTTGGCTCACCGGTTACAGCACCTGCCTCTCAAGCACAAGGTCCCTGGTTCCATCCCTGGTAATCACATACAACAATACTGGGTGTGGTGGCCATGCCCACTGGCAATCAGTATCTCTGTGCCACAAATGCTGGGCTTGGTGGGTCAAGCCTGTAATCCCAGCACTCTGGAGGTAGAGGCAGAAGAATTGCTGAGTTCGAGGCTTGCCTGGCCTACATAGTGAGCTCAAGGCCAGCCCTTACAAAGTGCGACCATGTCTCAAAAAAAAAAAAAAAAAAAAAAAAAGTACAGGTACAAAAGAAAGTCAGCCTTCTAAAATTTTTTTTATCTAAATGTCTATAGACAGACAACCAGAAAGTAAATGCATTTGATACATTGGCAGTGAAAGAGAAAGGCTGACGTGTGGTGAGTACATAGTACAGTGTGTGTCAAGTACTGTTGTAGGAAATATACATGTATTCTGCTTTTTTAGTCCTTATAAAAATAACTTATGAGGTAGGTTCAGTATTGCTCCCTTTTACAGATAGGGAAGCAGAGGTATAAAAAATGTTTACATCATGTTCCCAAGGGTATATACTCAGCATGGGTTGAAGACAGATTCAAACTCAAAGGCCTTGACTTAAGGTGTTGTGCTATAGTTGTAAAAAAATTGTTTTTCATGGGTTGAGGGGATAAACCTGCAGATGTTTTCAGGCTTCACCTTCTACTATCCCTCCCTATTTTTAATAAAAGAAAGAAACAGAAAATTCCATCCAGTTAAATGTGTCTTTACTTCCTCCCTATGGTTTGAAGTGTCCTCGCCTTTCCCTCTTGGGCAGCTCGTGAGGTCAGAGAGCTTGGCCCTTTTTGTCTCTGCCGTGGAGACAGGGCCCCATTTGCCAGCTCAGACCACCTGGCTGAAAGATTAGGTTTTGGTAGTTTAGGAATAGTTTTTCCTCCCAGTCTGATATAGTGAGACTTGTTGTGGCAGTTAAGATAAATGACTTGAACTTTTATTTTTTTGGTTTAAATTCAATGAAGATTACAGAGCTGGAAAATAAGCGTCTGTGTATGATGGCTGTTAGCTTTCCTTGGAGTCAGTTGGTACAGAGTGTATCTGTGCTTGTTTATATTCATATTAGGAACATTCCTCAGAACTGTTGGGTAGCCTTTTGATGTGTGTGAGTGTGAATGTATGTGTGAAAAAACGTAGAAATAAAAAGCAGATTTGTTTTGCAGGGGAAGGAGCCCTGTACTTGTTCAATGTGTATTTAAAGCAGCTGTTCGAAATCAAAGTTTTCAAGGAAAAGCACCATTCCTGGTTTATAAATGATTCAGTTCAATCAGGTAAGTGACACGTGTATGATGTTCCCATTAACTAAACACATACTGTGGCTTTTCTGTCCTTCCCAGCTGGGGTTGTGGGACCATGTGCCTGGCATGAAGTGTGGCCATGGGTATGGCTCTCTTGGCAGTTGGCAGTAGCAGAGAGTTTAACCAAGGAGGAGAGATCATTTGGACATTATGTCATTACCTAATTCAGATGGCAGGATATTGTAAAGTAACAACTCTGATTTGTCTCCTGAAATACCAGCATGTGCTCAGAAAGAGGGTAGGTTACCTTCTTAGCCTGTGGTGGGGAGCACATTGTGTTGACTAGAAATTCTTTCTTTTGAGGATCTACATTGTTTTTTCTCTTTTTGTTTTTCAGTTTTTATTTTGTACCATTACGTGTCTACATAATGATTTTACTTCCTTGTGTGGAGTCAGTACAATGTGTATAACACATCTCAATCTTTCTGTTCATTCCCTTTTGGTTCCCTTCCTCCTTCCTCCATCTCTTGATCCCTTTCTCTTCTTATTATCTTTTATTTTGCTCTCAATATCTATCATTTTCATATTTTTAACACATTTCTTGAAACTGAATACTGATATAGCTTCTAAATAGCTTACACTATATTTAAAAAGTATTTACAGTAACATTTAAAAAGTATTTCACAATCAAAAATATGTCTTTACATTTTTTTTTTTTTTTTTTTTTGGTTTTTGAGACAGGGTCTCGCATTGTAGTTCAGGCTGGCCCTGAGCTCACTATGGTGCCCAGGCAAGCCGCTGCGAACTCAGCAATCCTCCTGTCTCTGCCTCCCAAGTACTGGGATTACAGTGTGAGCCACCACGTCCGGCCCTGTGGTATGCGGCACTGATTGTTGGTGGGTGTGTCTCCACGCCCAGCATTGTAATGTGGTTACCGGGGATCGAACTCAGGACCTTGCGCTTGTGAGGCAGGCGCCGGAACCACTGAGCTAACCCTCTGGCCCATGTCTTTACATTTTTTAAAAATTTAGTACAGGGCCGGAGATTTAGCTCAGTAGTTCCGGCACCTGCCTCGCAAGCGCAAGGTCCTGAGTTCGATCCCGGTAACCACATACAATGCTGGGTGTGGTGACTCATGCCCACCAGCAATCAATACCACATACCACAGTGTCAGGCGTGGTGGCTCACACCTGTAATCCCAGCACTTGGGAGGCAGAGACAGGAGGATTGCTGAGTTCGAGGCTTGCCTGGGCTACATAGTGAGCTCAGGGCCAGCCTGAACTACAAAGCAAGACCCTGTCTCAAAAAAAAAAAAATTTAGTACAGTAAAAGACACATTGATATTAACCTCCCTCAAAATATCTCTCATACAGTCCAAAATTTCTATTTTTTGAAGCAGTTCTGGAAACCCTTTTTCATGGGTGTCTTTTTATACTTTAGTGGCTATCTTAATGTCTTGAATAGATTTGCCTTTCATGGTCATTTGACTTTCAGGAAGAGTCAGAAATTGCCTGGTGCCAGCCCAAGTAATGAAGGTGGATGAGGATACACTGTAATGTCGAGTTTGTCTTTCCTTTGGGTGGCGCTCAGTAGCAGCAGCCACCATATCTTTTTATAATCATACTTTATAAAGACACTCCCAAAAGAGAACTTCCAGAACTCCTTCAGAAAGTGGCAAGAGGGATGGAATAAGTGTGTTTGAAAGAAGGGAGAAATATTTTGAGAAGGATAAATGCCAGTGTGTCTTTTACTGTAATACATTTTCTTTTTTAATTTTAACCCAGTCATAGTGTTTCGATCTCCCTTGTGTAGCACCTCTACCTCCATACATACATGTACATAGACCCTACCGGCTATACTAAGGTGTGTGAGAAATTTGAAGCAATTTTCAGTTACCAAGATGCATTGGTGACTTGTATACACCCTGACCAATGGAAAGTACATATTGTTGCTCTTAGCAATGTACAAGAGTTATTACATCAAGTGTAGCATACTTGCAGATGATATAGACAGAGAAATATCCCAAGTTGGAAGGCAATGATTAACACATTCACAGTGGGACTATACATGCATGCCTGTCCCATGTGCACTTGTACAATTAGATGAGATTGTGCTGCCTGATGTAACACTGGTGGTTCAAGCTGCTTGATGGTACGGACAGTCACCCATGTACACAAGTGGTTCAAGCTTGTAGAAACACATTAACAAAATCTATTCTAGATGGTCTTTATTGGTACCAGTTAACTTTCTCATACTTTAGTTTTGTTCTTTTTTTTTTAATAGACTACTTTTTTAACACCAATTTTAGGTTCACAGGAAAGATGATCTTATTTTCCCACCACTGTCTTCATTTTAAACTTAAAGAAAGAGCTACTTTGATGACTATTTGATGGAATTATTGTTAAACCTAGAATCATGTTCCTAATTTTTGTATATAATGGATCTTCCAATAAAATGAACTTAGAACTATAGATAGGTTATTATCATGAAGTTCTGTTTCTTTGAAATATTCCACTGTTGTCATAATATAAAATTACTTAATTTTTTTCTGCTTACTGTGAAATGTAAGGTCACAACAGAAAACTACATTTTACTATAGCTTCTTAATGCAAATTTCCTCATGTTCCTTATGTTCACAGTGGAAAGAAGGAGGAAGAAGGTCTATGAAAAATGATTTCTTGCTGGGCATGGTGGTTCACACCTGTAATCCCAGCACTCAGGAGGCAGAGGCAGGAGGATTGCTGTGAGTTTGAGCCAGCCTGGGCTACATTGTGAGCTCAGGGACAGCCTGAACTACAAAGTGAGACCCTTTCTCGGGAAAGAAAAAAAAAAAGAAAAGTAAAATGGTTTCTTAATTGAAAAAGCAAATTACTGGCTACTGCGCCTACCTTGGAAAAGACAAAGAAAAAACTAATTTAAAATTCGATTTTAGTGTCTCACTCTGCTCTTCACACACGTGTTTGAAGCTCTTTAGAGTAAAATCTCATGAAAGACATTCTGTCTTTTAAGTGATACTGGTTGATCATGAAAGAACCTAGATTAAGTTAGTACTCTAAACACTTTGGAGAATCTGAGATTTGAAGGAAAGCAAGAACATTGCAACTGAAGCATCTCTTGCTACTTGTTAACCTAAGGAAAAGTACAACATTTTTTTTTTTGAGACAAGTCTTGCTTTGTAGTTCAGATTGGCCCTGTACTCAATATACAGGCCACGCTGGCTTTGAACTTGAAACACTCCTCCTTCCTCAGCCTACCAAGTGCCAGGATTGTAGACGTGTGCCACATACATGCCCAGCAGCAGATTCTTACGTATTCTACCAAGTAATAGGTTTATAGGTGAGAGGAAGCTTCTGAATCTGGGATTGGTATGTTTTTTCAACAAATGATTTTCATATTGAGATTAAGATAAAATGGCCAAGTTGTCTTTATAAACCATACAGTTCTCTGTGTTCTTTAATCTGCAGGAGGTCTCCTTCACTTTGCTACACCCATGGACCCTCTGTTTCTGCTCCTCCATTACCTCATAAAAGCTGGCAGAGAGGTGAGATTTCTAGTTTGGGGCATTTACACTGCAGGATCAGAATAGATTGTTTTGCTTTATTTCTCTTCTCTCCTTTTCATAACTTCTCTTTAATTTGGTCATTGTAGAAAGTGTGTATGGTGTGTGCTAGCCTGGGTCAGAGTATTCACACACAGACCTGAGAAACAGCACCATAATCTTGATCCAGTTCAACACTGCCCTGGATTGCTTGGGACCCCTGGATAGCCCTGCTCCCTGTGCCATGTACCTTGATGGTTGACAAAACCTGACAATGAAAACTTTTATTATTAGGTGCTTAGATAAGAAGTGTCAAAAACTTGACCACAGACCTTAAGAAAAGAAGACTTATTTTCTTAAACTGGGGGATGTCTAATAAAGGTTCCTTAATTAAGTTACAGTTGAGACTTAATGAATCTCAAATAGATAAAATTTACCTTTGTAATATAAATAAAGACAGTTTATGAATGGTAATAGTTGTAGCCTGTGGTTCTGAGACATAACTGCATTCAAAGTATCTTTACACTTAAAATTATTAAAGATTCTAAGTAGCTCATGTTCCATGCATTCTATCAACATTTACTTATAAGAAATTAAAACTCAGAAATTTAAAATTACAAGGGCATTCATTACTTTTTTTTTTTTTTTTTGAGACAGGGTCTCACTTTGTAGTTCAAGCTGGCCCTGAGCTCACTATGTAGTCCAGGCAAGCCTCGAACTCAGCAATCCTCCTATCTGCCTCCAGAGTGCTGGGATTACAGGTGTGAGCCACCACACCTGGCACTGTGGTACGTGGTATTGATTGCTGGTGGGTGTGAGTCTCCATGCCCAGCATTGTATGTGGTTACCGGGGATCGAACTCAGGACTCCGGCCCCTCATTACTTCTTAACAAATAACGAATTTAATGAACTAAATAGCAAAATTTATTGATGTGTGCCTCTTTTTACCTACTTGCAAATCTGTTAATATTAGGCTAGTGGATGATAACTAGATTCTCATATCTGGTTGTGAATCCAATCTGTTCCTATACATTGTTTCTGTGGAAATATGTGAAGAATATGTGGCTTCTTCCTATCTGAAAAGGGAGAAATTGTATAATAGGTTTTTGGATAATTATGGATATTCTTTGATTGTACTTTAGAAATCACATGGAGTGGAATCTGACACTTTGTCGATGATCTTTTCATGCTGTGTTATATTAAAATCCATTGTCTGTCTTGTATCTGTAATGGATGATTTTTATCCATGTATGATTTTATGATATCAAGCATTGATCATTTGAAAAATATTGGTCACTGAGTTATGCAGATCTTTTAAGTATTGACATATTTCATTTTACACACACACACACCTCCATTAATGTTTTAGATAGTTTTCTGTTGCTATAATAGAGTGCTTGAGACTAATTCACAAACTTGTGGCTCTTGAGGATGAGAAATCCAAGGGCATGGCACCAGCAGGGTCTTCATATTGCTTAAATGCATGGTGGAAAATATGAAGTTAAGCAGATACATACAGAAGAGAAAACACAAGGAGCAGACTTGCTATGTAATAACTTTTCTTGGAGTAACTAATCCAGTCCTGGGAACCAGACAGCTCACTATTAGTAGAAAGGAATTGAACCATTCATGATGAGTTCTACTTACACGCCTCCCTTCAGTTTCTGTGTAATCAAGTGCTACCAAATTGGTGATCAGTAAGTCAGATTATCATTATTTTTCAGAAGACATAATCGTACTACAGTGATATGTGCATATCCATGTTTATAACACTACATCTTATAATAACTAAACCTTGAAAGTGTCCTATATGTTCCAAACAGGTGAATGAACAAAGATAATGATAAACATACCCAGTGGAATACTATTCTGCCATAATGAGGGATCAGTTTGAGTCATTTGCAGGAAAATGGGTGCACCATAAGATCATAGTGTTAAGGAAATGAATCAGAAACAGAAGGTTAAATATCACATGGCTTCTATTATATGAGAAATCCAAAGTATAAATACAGTAAATTAAGGAACGAAATAAAAGATAATAGGAAACAAGGAGATAGATCTTTTGCAAACAGGAAGAAGACCAAGAGGTGGAGAGAGAGGACAGAGAGTGGACAGGAAGGAGACGAAAAGTGGACATAGAAATAATTAAGATGTGTTGTATATTTTCATGCTTGTATAAGTTTACTATGTGATGTTAAGCCCTTGTGAAAAGTAGATAAAAAGTTGACATTCTCACTAATAATATATGAAAGGACCCAACTCTATGTGTTACCAAAGTTTAAATTTTAGCCTTTCTGGTTATACCTGTTTAACTTTACTCTTAATATGTTAATCTGACATCATGATTATACTATATTGCAGATTATATTATCATTTTAATACCTGCTTCTAGAGATTTCTGCAAAATATTTGAAAAATAATTATTTTCCATATCAATTCATAAGAATTTCTAATGTAATGCATTAAAACATTTATGCGTTAAAATATATAGCTTTCATTTTCAAAAAAAAAAAGATGTGTTGTATAATGACTCCCCACAATAATTGCAGTACATTGCAAGCACATACTAAAAAGTATAAATTTTAAAATTTCCAACATGAATTACAGACATACCATAGCAGTCAGTATCATCATTGATCTCATCAGAAAAAAAATTTAAGCATCAAAAAGCTGATATAGTGGAACAGTTTTAAGTTTTGCTTAACAGTTCAAATATTATCATTGTGGCTTTGTGTGAAGCAGAAATTTTAAGTGCTTTAACTTCACTTTTAAAGAACAAAGCATCTTTGAGATTTACACTCAAGGTCAAGATTTAAGTACAGTTAATTGCTTTTAATACTTGATCAACCATATTCTTAAATGAAACTAGCATTTATAAAACTGCAGACACATAAGAGTGAAGAGTAACTGACTGTTAAGAACAATTTGATGCTGCAACCCAGACTCCAGAAAAGGAGCCAGCAGTGCACCCATCATCACCTTTGCATTATCAGTGTACTTACCAGCATGATAAAAATCCAGTAGTGTGTTAGCAGTATTATGAAGGTAATTTTGAGCCTGAGGACCCCAGGAAAGGGAATTGAGAGCCCTTAGGAATCCATCAAACACAGTTTGAAAATCTTTTGATTTAATAACTTTAAGAAATGAATATATCTTAATATGCTTAGAAAAATTTGGGATTTTGAGTTCTCATGTTTGAGGTCATCTTAATAGATCTTTAAATCAAATTCTTAAACTTTATTTTGTAGATAAATCAATTTTAAATTGTACTCAGTAATGACACAAGTAACTTAAAATTTGAATTCATTCCTTCTCTTACTACTGCTTACCTTTTAAAATTCTCTGCCTTTTCTGCCCTCTGCCCTATGGATTAGTGGTCTTTTATTCCTTCAGGAATTTTCCTTGGCTCACATCTGAGGTGTTTTCTAAGATAAATTCACAGGGAAGAAGGACACCAACCCGCCTCAATGCATGGATTGATGTATTTAAGGGTCTCCTCTTTAGGTAATGTTTCTTCCTCTCCTATTAGGATTGTAACCCAAGTGGATTAACCCTCACCCTGGCCCTTTGGGAGCCTCTACATGCTATGCCAAGTTCAAGTTGACAAAGACAGAATGAACCAGAAATGTGGTTCAGAGTCAGAGTTGGCTTTGTTTTAAGCCATCTTTGCTTTCTCTTTTCAAGTTACAGAAACGCCCTTTAAAGTAACACATGAGATGTTTATGTATTTCTCCCTTACCTTTTAGACATGGTCATTTTGTAATTAGTTAAAAATATATTTGACATTCTTTTGAAATTTGACCTTTTTAAAAACATAAGCCTTATTTTAACATCTGTAAATATTGGTAAGAAATGGTAGGAAAAACTTTGATTTCAGGGCCAGAGGGTTAGCTCAGTGGTTCCGGCGCCTGCCTCTCAAGTACAAGGTCCTGATTTCGATCCCCAGTAACCACATATAATGCTGGGTGTGGAGACTCCGCCCACCAGCCATCAATACCACATATCATAGTGCCGGGCGTGGTGGCTCACGCCTGTAATCCCAGCACTCAGGAGGCAGACACAGGAGGATTGCTGAGTTCCTGGCCTGAACTACAAAGCAAGACCCTGTCTCAAAAAAAAAAAAAAAAAAACTTTGATTTCAATGTTGTAATATTCTTCCAATAACAGATTTACCAAGTCTGTTTTAAGATTTCTACCTAAATTCTTAGTCTTCCATGATCATCCAACATTTCCAATATTTCATTGCTCTAAAATAATATTCTACTTTTTTTGTAATCAGGTACCACACAGATATAAGACAATTTCATAACTGGAGTCTTACCCCCCACCTTTTTTCTCATAGAGACTATGGAAGTATTCTGCTACTTGAATTACATTCCCGGCCCTTATATTGTGAAAAATATAGTAATCCATGCCTGTTAACCTAACTACTCAGGAAATTAAGGGCAGGAATCAGTTCGAGGCCAGCCAGGGCAACGTAACAAGACCTGGTCTCAACAATACAATGTAAAAAGGGCTGGGATATAACTCAGTGGTAGAACACTTGCACAGATTGGCGAATCTGACTTGAATAATATGAGAACATTGAAATCAAGATTCTTCCTACCATTCACTAACCTAACAGAATGTAAGACAACTATCATATTTTCTACTGAATGAAAAGATTTCATTCTTACAACAAAAGAAAGTTACATTTGCAGATGGGAAACCGATAAGAGTTTTTCTGTCTTCATTAGAAGAAAAAAGCAGAAGCTGGACATTGGCCTAACCATGTCTCTGTTATGAAGCCTGGCCTCCCTCAGTCAGACCAATACCTTCATTTAGATAAACAGCTTCTTCCTGTAACAAGTTAAGAAATACTAAACTGAAGTGGTCTGCATGTCTCATTCTTTGGCAGCCAAACTTTTTTTTTTTTTTGAGACAGGGTCTCACTTTGTAGTTCAGGCTGGCCCTGGGCTCACTATGTAGCCCAGGCAAGCCTCGAACTCAGCAATCCTCCTGTCTCTGCCTCCCGAGTGCTGGGATTACAGGCTTGAGCCACCACGCCCGGCACTGTGGTATGTGGTATTGATTGCTGGTGGGCGTGAGTATGTGGTTACCGGGGATTGAACTCAGGACCTTGCGCTTGTGAGGCAGGCGCTGGAACCACTGAGCTAACCCTCCGGCCATGGCAACCAAAATTTACTTATCTGGCTGCACCTATTTTCTCTTGTCTTCACCTTCTTTGAACTTAAACTTTTCTTTTAAAATTCTTGTCCATATTTAGAAACATTATCTGCTAGCTCTGGCCCTTTGGGGTTTTTCTTTTTTGTTGTGAATTTTTCTTTCCTCAGCCCTAGTGAGGACAGGGGGCAGGTATACGTTCTGTGCCTGGTCTGGGAGTATCATGGCTTTGTGATCGATCATCAGGATTTTTGCTCTGTAGCCTAAGTTAGTGCTTCTCCAAAGTGAATGGTTAGATCAGTCCTAGACAGTCACTAGCATCTTGGCAAGTTCTGTGGCTTCTGTGCTTCTCTAAAACTTTGTTCCACTCCTTCAGACAGTGACTGTACCCCTGAGGTAAATGACATGGTGCTTGGGAGCCCCGTGCTCACGAGAGCTTCCTGGAAGGAATGCATCAGTGCTAGATCCTATCACTTTGGAGCTTTCTAAAGAAACAAGGGGCTCTGAGTTAAATTGAAAGGTAGTTGAGATAGTATATCTTTTTAATTCTTTTTATGTGTGAATCTCTTGACTGGAAAGCTTGCATTCTGCCTGACTAAAGTGCATTTTCTTTTTTTCAGGGAAAGTTTCAGCCCCTAGATCAAGTTGTGATGGATAATGTATTTCCAAATTGCATCTTGTTGCTGAAACTTCCTGAACTTGAGAAGTTACTTTGTCACGTGACAGAGGAAAAAGGTTTGTAATGTAGACCTTTGAAGTCAGGGTGCAGTTGATAGAAAGGCTGGGCCCTTTGTCTGAGAATGTAGCCCCTTAAAGACTTTCTGACTATAAGGCTTATTTTTTTCTCTCTCTTTGTTTATTGCTATACTTTAGATATACATAATAATAACATTCATTACAAAGAATTTGTACCTGTATATATTGTACTTTTTTCCACATTTCCCCTTCTGTCTTCCTTCCTTTCCTTATTTACAAAAGCTTTGTTTCCATTTTTTCCTCCTGTTCTCTGTTTCTTTCTTGTGCCAACCTTTCTTTCCTCCCTTTCTTGTCCCCCTTCTCATTTGAACACTTTCTCCCCATTTCGCAATATCAGGAAATATTTTGGTCTTTATTTTCATTTTCAGTTTCTCACATCAGAGAAAACAATTTGGTATTTAACCATGTGTGTCTGATCTATTTCACTTAAGAGTGTAGTGTCAAGGTGTGTCTATTTAGCTAGAAATGCTTCACAATTTTCTTTCTTTATGGCAGAATATACTCCATTCTACAAAAAACAACATCATCTTTGTTCATCGGTTGATAGGCATTTGGGCTGTTTCCAAGATTTAGCTGTGATAAACTGTGCTACTATAAACATGGGTGTTCATGTATTGCTGTGGTATGATGTTTTGGATTCTTTCTGGAAGATATGTACCTAGAAGGGTAAGAGCTGGGTCAAGTGGAATCTCTCGTTTTAGTTTTGAGGAATTTCCACACTGATCTCCACAGTGGTTGCACCAGTCTACACTCCCAACAGTAGAAAAAAGGTTCCTTTTTCCCTGAAACCTCCTTCCACATTTGTTATTGTTTGATTTCTTGATAATAGCTAGTCTTTCTGGAGTGAAATGAAATAAATATCAGTGTTACTTTAATTTGCATCTCTCAAATGACCAGTGATGCTGAACATTTTTCTATATATATATGGTGTTTCTACTTCATCTAAGAAGTGTCTATTCTTTTCAGATCCCCATTTTTGGATTGTGTCTTTAAATTTGGGAGGTACAATTTTTTAAAAAATTCTTTATATATTCTAGATATCAGTTCTTTGTGTGAGGAAAACTTCTCTGTTATTGATGCCAGCAGCATTTATCAAGCACCTGATGAGAAACATGTTAAATATTAGTGTTAGGCTTTGGGAAAAAGTAAAGCCTTGTCCCTTCCTTCATTTTGCTTTGAGTCTGATTGTGGCACATGACAAGCAGGACCATAAAATAGAAGTAAATGTTATTTCAACAGGATTGGGTTGAGTGAGGAACACAGATGTGTGAGGATTTTTTGCTTTCTGAAGGCAGAAATTACCTCCGAAGTGGAGCCTTAGAGAATGAGCCAGAGCAGAAGTATGAAAATGGCATGGATTTGTAGAAAAGATGGTCATACTTAGGAATTCCAAGGAACTCAGTGTAACTAGAGTATAGAATTCTGAGGGAGGAATTTAGGCTGGTAAAAAAAAGGAATAGACAGGCTAAACGAACAGATTAGAAGGGCTTTATGTGCTAAATGTGGAGAATCCATTGGAGAAGCCAAAGCCAGGTCTGTGGTGCACTGCAACGATCTAGGTGGAAGGTCATGGGGAGTCTACACTTAAGAGATGGGGCTGGAAGGAAGCAATAGCTCTGTGATGGAACCAACCACATTTGTGACTGTGTAGCAATCAAAGAAAAAGAGGAGTCCAGGGTGGCTTTGACCTGCAGGATTTCTTGGAGGCAAGAAACACGGGCTAGAATAGCAGAATGTGGGATAAAGTAAATCTTAGAAATTATTCATATGAATTTTGAGAAAAGGTAATGAAGCACTGAGGGTGAGTGTGATTTGCTAAGTCAGAAACACTGGGCAGACCTAGCACTGCTATTTCCACAAAGCATCCAAGTAGTGTTAGGATTAATCTGGAAACAGTGTGGGCTTGTGAACAGTAGACCAATAAGTTAGGGCTCTTTGGGGTCACAGATGGTTTGGCCAGCTATGGCAGTTTTTCTGGGACAAAGAAAGTGGTTATTCCAAGGAGTTTATGCTTATAAGAGCCTTGCTGGTTGCATTTCACATATGAGAGGTCTATTAATTTTTGGCCACATTTGAGACTCCATTTTGGATCTGAGAGATGTATTGCATCAAGATTTTATCAAAGCAGTCCCTTTGAATCATTTACTGATGCAGAGTTTGGCAGGATACAGCAAACATTTGTGAGTGACAAATGAAATAACCCATAACCATTTTTGAAAGGTAAAGTAATGTAAAATTATAAGCATTTTTATTTTTCTCAACACAAAAATGCAGTTAACTTGTTATTCAGAATTTCACCATTATAAAACAATCACTTTAAAGCAAAATCCAGAGACCCAGATAAATACTGTTTTAATAGGGCTGGAGATTTAGCTCAGTGGTTCCAGCGCCTGCCTAGCAAGCACAAGGTCCCTGGTTTGATCCAGTAACCACATACAACAGTGCTGGGCATGGTAGCTCAGGTCTGTAACCCCAGCACTGGGGAGCAGAGGCAGGAGGATTGCTGAGTTCAAGGCTTGCCTGGGCTACACAGTGAGCTCAGGGCCAGCCTAAACTACAAAGCAAGAGATCCTGTCTCAAAAAAGAAGAAAGAAAAATACTGTTTTAATAAAGGAGGAGTTTTAATAAAACAGTATTTTTGTTACTTCAGGTCCCAATCTGAGAGCAAGGGCTTCTCTCTGTCCTTCCTAATTGCACACCAAATGACAGGCTAGTTTTTGTGCAGTTGTGTGAACTTCTGTCCTAATCTTTACCTCTTAACATTGCCTATTAGAAGATTTGCACTTCTATGTTTTAACCAAGTTGTCTGCCTGTCTATCTATCTATCTATCTATCTATCCATCTATCTGATCTATGTCTTTAAAATCTTAGGGCTCAAAAAACTAAAGTTAGACCTATCTCTTTCACCATGCACAAAACTAAATTCACAATGGATTCGACACTTAAACATTAAAACAGAAACAATAAACCTGCTAGAAAACAGGTTAGGTAAAACTCTTGGAGATGCTGGCTTAGGCAGAGACTTCATGAATAAAACCTCTATAGCACAAGAACTAACAGAAACGATCAACAAATGGGATCTCATCCTACTAAAAAGCTTCTGCACAATAAAAGAAATCACTGGCACCGCTAAAAGACAACCAACAACATGGAAAAAAGTCTTTACTAGCTGTTTATCAGACAAAGGGCTATTATCTATAATATACAAGGAACTTAAACAAATCAGTCTCCCCAAGTTTAAAGACCCAATTCAGAAATGGGCATCTGAAATGAACAGACACTTCTCAGAGGCAGAAGTCAAAGCAGCCAAGAAGCATATGAAGAAATGTTCAACATTCCTGGTCATTCGAGAGATGCAAATGAAAACAACACTGAGATTCCATTTCACTCCACAAAGAATGGCCGCCATTACAAAATCAACCAATGATAAATGCTGGCAAGGCTGTGGGGAGAAAGGAACCCTTCTCCACTGCTGGTGGGATTGCAGACTTGTGCAACCATTGTGGAGATCCGTGTGGAGATTCCTCAGAAAACTAGGACTAGAGGTCCCATTTGACCCTGCTAGGAATATACCCAAAGGAATTTTAAAAATCACATTGGAAAGACAGATGTACACCATTGTTCACAGCAGCTCAGTTCGTGATAGCCCAATCTTCGAAACAACCCAAATGCCCATCAACTGGAGGCTGGATAAAGGAGATGTGGGGTTTTTTTAATGGAGTATTACTCTGCCATAAAGAATGACAGGATTCATTCATTTATGTGCAAATGGCGACACCTGGAGGACACACTAATAAGTGAAATAAATAGAACACACATATGCAAATACTGGATCTTTTCTTTGATATAAGCACTTGTAGAGGTAAAGGAGCTCTAGAATGTATGATAGTTTTTATAGAATGGGAAATATCCAAAAGGAATTTGATGTGGGAATGTAATGAGGGGAAGGAATAAATATGATTCGGAAAAAATAAAAGAGTATGTATATAGAGTGGCCCTGAATTCACTGTGTAGCCCAGGCTGGTCTTGAACTCACAGCAATCCTCCTGCCCTGCCTCCCAAGTGCTGGGATTATAGGCGTGAGCCACCACGCGTGGTACCAGGCATCAAACTCAGGACATTGAGCTTGACAGGCAGACACTGGAACCACTGAGCAAAATTCCCAACCCTACAGGGACTTTAAGTTTTTAAGTGCTGTTTGTAGTTTCCATTATCTGTTGGTGATTGTGTAGAGGATTGGCTGTTTATTTTAATTTAAATTATCTATTTATAAATTAATATTTGTTTACATTCTGTCACTTATTTCTAGGTTTTTAAGCTAGACAAGGCAGGTAATATTTATGGCAGGGGAATTAGCAAAGAAGAAAGCTCATTTTCTGGACTTCATCCTCAGGCATTTGGACAGATAAAATCTGAAATACTGAAATCTCTTTCTTGCTGTTTTGATATTGAACAACAGATGCATGCTGGAATGTCTGTGGTATTAGGGATCAGGACAAGTCTAGTGTGGGAACTGACCCTTTTGGCCCTCTCCTGATAAGTAAGCCCAGCTGCAGTCACTGGAGCCCCACACGGTGGGGGCCATGACCTTGGTGCCCTGTTCTATTAGAGATAGAACGCTGTGTCTCTGTTGGCTTTGGGGTGCAGAACACATTTCTGGTCAAATAGCCTCACATTTAGAGGAGAAATGAACAGAAGAGTCATGAACTTTCCCTTGACTGTAACACTCTACTTCTTCATATTGCAAGCGAAACTGCACTCCCCTGTCTGATGCAATTAACAGGAAGAGCCAGGAAGACTTACCTGATTAAAATACTCCAAGTGCAATTGCCAAGTTTCTATCCCCAAGAGGTAGAGAAATAAAGGGACCATATGAGTTTCTTGGTTATGGGAAACATTGAGAAAGTAAACTTGAAAATATGCCCTAGACAGTTTATTCAACAATACATTGGGGAATTTCAAGTTTGTGACTGATTATCCATTTGCTGAACATGTTATTTAATTGTAGACTTAATCTTACTGTATCTTTATTTTGTAAACTCAATTTTTCCAGATGTTTGGGGCCAATTTTATAGGCACCAGACACATAAGGGAAAAACCCCTTGCACTAATATATTGTTGAACTCACTAATGCTCACAAATATTAAGTTTAGGACACACATAAATGCTATGGAATTTCTCATAATTACAGGCAATTTGTGGTATTCATGAATACTATAAACCTCCTTTTTAAAATCTAAATTTTGAAGTTAAAGTGCAGTTTATACACTGGGTCTTGTGTAGAATTGTAGAATATAGTGATTATCTTTGCAGAGACTATGTAATAGAGAAAAAAATTTATAATTTAAAAAATTTTCTAGAAGGAAAACTTAAGGCCCTGCTGGCTTCACTGATCAATTCTAATGCACTTTAAAGGGAGACATAATACTCAAAGATAAACTTATTTGAAGTCAGGAAATAGATGAGAGAGGAATTTTATGAAACCAAAATTACCCCATACTACAATCATAATTGTTGCCGAAGGTAAAGTAAATAGTATCCCTTGCTATCATAATACACTGAAAAATCCTTAACAAAATATTAGAAAATCAAATATTTAAAAGTAAAATACACAAAGGCTAAGTGAGGTTTGTTGCAGGAGGGCAAAATTGGTTGAATATTAGAAAATAAAAGTAATAATAAATGTCTGCATTGCAAAAGAAAAACTATATGATCATCTCAATAGACACAGACTAGCATTTGACAGAATCCACCATGTAATTATTTCTTAACAAAGGAGGAATAATAAGAACTTTAATAGGGTAAAGGAGAGTACCTGTGGCAAATTTCTGTATCATTTTCAGTGTAAAAAAACTGAATGTACTTTTCCCCTACGACAGTCAAGGACAGTAGCTCTTACTGCCTGTGGTCAGCATTGTGGTAGAAATCTTAGTAGATTTTAAAGACAAGACATAAAAGGCAGACAGGATGGAGAATCAATAGTAAAACTGTCTTGTGCTGGTGCTTGCTTGCTTGGAACTTTGAACAATTTACTTAATGTCACTTAAAGCCAATCTTCTCAGTTGTGAGGAAATAATGGTTTTTACTGAGACTCATTCTGACCCTGAATGAGAAAATATAAAAAGTCTAAACATTAACTTCCAGTGCTATCATTAATATATATTACTGTTACTAATGTTTCTTATCTAGTCCTCAGTATTTCCTATGTAGCAGGCATTATACTATAGGATTTGTAAGTTGTATCATTCAGTACTGAAACCTCTGATGAAACCTTCCTTCCCTTCACATACGAGGAAACAAACTTCAACAAGAGCGTTCCCCTGGATCACAGTACATGTTGGGCGTGTGTGAGCCCCAACACATGCTGTGTTCCTTACCTCTTATGTGACACCATGTCCAAGAGGAACAGGAGAGACCCACCCAAAGGACTTAGAAGGTTGGGGGTAGGAAGGAAAACTGGCAGATTGTAGCTCTTTCTGGAAATATATAGGTAGGAGCCAGAGAGCGTAGAGACTGGCAGGGTTTCTTAGGAGAGACATACGCAATGAGATTTTTGGGAGAATCTTTGTGTCAGGTGTTCAATGGAATGTTTAAGTGCAATCCAGCAAGATACATTTATTGGGTACCTGCTGTGTGGTCCTAAATTGCCCTGATAAGTGTTCAGGGTGTGACGTCATCTCCAGAGAAACTGAATCCAGTCTTAGGGGCCTTGCTCCTGTAGTGGGCTAGTTGTCCAGGTAGTCCTGGCTCTAAGAGAGCAGGGATCCTCAAAATATCACATGCAGCTCTCCTTCCTTGGTATTCCAGTGACACATTCTGAAAGTGGTGGGGAGGTCCAGGTCCCTCTCCATTCTTCCTAACCTTGCCCACCATATTGACACCCTTAGGCTGAGTGGAGGTGAAATGCATACATGCTAAGGCTAGAAACTTACAGCTCCTCTCCCATGCATGTCATTTAGCAGACTGCAAAAAAACCATCCTTGAATAAGCAACTTCCATTTCCTTGACTGGAAGAGAAGGAAGAACATTCCTTTACATGGCTCACAGGTATTGAGTTTGCATTGACTTTAGTGTTTCAGTGGTCATAAAGATTACTCCTGTATGGTCATAACGGAGAATGTGAGAGCTGCCCTTGGTAATTGCTCAGGAAGAAGAAACTCCATGAATGAAAATACAGAGGAAATCCTGGTTTAATGACATAGTATATAAAACTGGTGGATTGTGAGGAAAGGAAGTATAATTTATAGGAAATGGCCATTTATCCATACAAAGAGTCAGGTTGAGCCTACCATAATCTAAATTCCCCTGGCATAACTATGATTTTATTGGTAATATGTTATAAAAGAGACATGTCTGTGCTTTTATATTACACTAATATCTGGCCAACACTGAGGAGTTAACAAGATTTCTGTCCCTGATTATATACAGTGAATTTCATAGGCACTGCTTTTAGTTTCATTACTTTTCCCTTGACAGTTACATTTTAATTTAGAAAGGAAAAGTTTCATTGAAAACCTTGAGGTAAGCTCAAAATTATTCAGAAAAACTAAGATTGTGTAGCATGTTAATTTGCTTAGTTTTAAAATTGCCTTTTCAACAGATGTGTTTGTATAATTTGATTTCCTCTCGCTCATTTAGTGGTTGGAACACTTTTGAAGTACTCAAATTCTGGAAGTTTTCTTAAATGTCTCAAGTATGCTGTCAGGTTTATAATTTTGAGTTTTTCTAGAATAAAAAGTTTTATGAAATATTTTTAAATTATTAACTTGTATATGATATAACCTTAGTTCTTTTTTAACTTACTCTTTTTTTGTTGTTTATTTTAATTTAATCTAGAAATAGACAACAAGAAATATTACAAATACAGCAAAGAGAAGGCATTAAAATGGCTGGAAAAAAAGGTATGTATCATGTCTCTTGAATGACGTCATAAAAAAAAAGAAGTTCCTTAAAAAAATAGAGAAAAGGCAGAAAGATTGAATCCAAAGGTATCCTTTGTATTCAGTGAAAAGAAGGAAACTGTATAGAGAGATGCAAGATTGAAAAGAAACTCAAGGATGTTTTTTCTTTTGAACTAAATTGTCCTTTCTCTCTGGTCCCACCACTGGATGAAAGGTTTCATGCTGCTCAGTTAGTACAAGTTTGAGTCTTCCAAGCCAAACTGTACCAGGCTATTGCTGCTCTGAGCCCAGCTGCTGTCTTCTAGGATAATGTTACTCACACATCCAAGCAAAGGAAGGTGAGAGAGGGGTTTGTGGACTTAGAGGAAGTGTGTCTTAAGTATGTGGATGCTGAGAAGACTTCCAGACAAACCTTATATCTATCAGATTCTAAAACTTTAAGTTTATATAAGGTCTGAAGCTCTGTTTTTCAAATCAAGTTAATAGGTCGCTACTAGTATCTCTCTTGGAATGGAATGGGATAGATTAAACTAAAACAGGATAGAATGGTTGAAAATGTAGCAGAGTAAAGGTAAATATTAAGGCTAGTTCTATGAAATGTATAGTGAGATATGTGTCTACATATTGCTTTGCAGTGTATTTTTTAGTGTTGATTATAGGGTGTTTAATTTTTGTTGTTCTTGGTATAAGAAATTGAACTCAGGACCTCACAGTTGCCAGGGGTTGTGATTAAAAAAATAACCACCGCCGGGCGTGGTGGCTCATGCCTGTAATCCCAGCACTCGGGAGGCAGAGACAGGATTGCTGAGTTCGAAGCTTGCCTAGGCTACATAGTGAGCTCAGAGCCAGGCTGAACTACAAAGTGAGACCCTGTCTCAAAAAAAAAAAACAAAAAAAACACCATCTTAGAAAAGCTGCTTAAGGATATCATGTATTTTCACATTCACTAGGACATCTCACTAAACCAGATGAACAGCAAAAATGTGAGGATTAGTAGACACTAGTAATTAGAATACTGTTTCCTAAGATTTCCTTGGCTCTTGTTACAGATCTGGAAACACAGAAGTGAATGTTATACAGTTAATTGGGCTCTTAATGCACAGAGTAGTGAAAAGATTGACAAAGGACCACTATATTCTACTTATGGTAGTGCTTGTAATAGTGGTATTCTAAACCTTGGCATTCCGGTTTTGCTCTTAAGAGATGATAATAACATGAATAGCAAAGCTAAGTTTATACCTGTGTTTCTCTGGAAGTAGGATTTTTGTTTGTTTGTTTAGAAATTATTGCAAGTAAGTTCAGAGCCCATTTCATGAGGAGAGGGCTCTTTTGTGCCCATCTCATAGAGGCAGAAAGGTTAAAAGTAAAGGATCCCTGGTCACAGAGCAGACCCAAGCTGTATGACTGTAATCAGTGTTCTCGATCACAGTATGTTACCCCACACATCATGTAGCTTGCAGGAAGTCCTGTTGAGAGCACCCAGAAATGTTGCTGTGGTCAAGCCATCTCATCTTTTTCTATCTAGAGAAGAAATTCATAGGTTCTCATATACTTCTTCCCAGATCCTAAATTGATTGAGGGCCATCTGGATGAGTTATAGATGTCTGAAGTTAAATTGAAAATGTCCTGTTCTCTCTTCTTTTGGTTACTTCCTAGGTTAATCAAACAGTGGCAGCATTAAAAGCCAGTCATGTCAATGTCGGTGCCCGGGTACAGTCAGCTGCATTTTTCTCCGGTGACCAGATTTCTAGTGACAAAGAAGGTATGCAAGTGCTTTTATTAGAAGTAATTTTTGTCTGGGGTTAAGTTGTTGAAGATCCAAAACTCGTGATGGCACAGAAGCTCTCGTCCGTGTTCTTAGAGATCTTGGGGCAGGTATGTATCTTACTTCAGAATCAAGCAGTGTAGGTCACTTGTGTCAGTAAGTGATATTTGAATCATTCATTCAGCAAGTAGTTATTTTGCACTAATAGTGACATCATACCTAAGATACCTGGCTGTCATTTTCCAACAATGTGTCTTGTGTCAGGCCTTTGGCCAGACTGCCAGTATTGAGATGTGGTCTTTGACCTTCTCAAGAACTCTGATGAGAGTCAAAGCTGCCTCAGAAGTCACCCAGTTGTTCGTTGACAAAGCTGAACTAATTACTGGAGTTCACCACATTCTAAAGCCCACCTCTTTCAGTTTTTTGTTGTATTGCTTTCTTGGCACAGAGTTTCCAGAGGCTGTTTCTCTTTCATCTTATCCCAATGAAGCATATTTTCCAATAGCTTTCAGAGTTTTGATTTTAGATGAACACCAAGTCTACTTTAGGAAAGGGTTAGGTATATTCCTCTCCTTTTGCCAGTATAGTAGCGCTTCATTTTTAGATGTAAGTTGAATTAAAAATTACATAATTCAACTAAAATTCTCAAATGATGGGACAGCCCGTATTGAACTTAAGCTCCAATTCAGTGTTTCCTTGTTCTGGATGTATATGAATTTACAAACTCCCTGGATCTGAATTTAGCCAATAAAAATCAGCATGATGAACAGTGACCTATTTGTGATTGGAGGTAATTGAGGCAGTCTTTGATTTGCAGAAGTCTATTTCATGTCCCCTTGCTGTACACTTAGCAGGGGGTGATGGACAGCACACTTGCCATACTATGTTCATCAATTATTACTGTCTTTAACCCACATTAACAAAAGAAGAGGAAGAAAAAATTAGTCAAATGGGCAGAAGGATGGATGAATGAACCTATGGAGCTATAGATTTCTTTTCTAAAGTAGGAGCAAAAGAGATGTTAGAGGTTAGAGAGATCCCATTTTAAACATGATAAACTGTGCTCTCAGAGAAATCCTGATGGTGAGTGAGATGTTCTGCTCTAAGTCCAGTCCTTTCATCCAGTTCTCCACATCTCTAGTTCAGGGCCGGGTTGCACTGCTACTGACTGTCCCAGCTACAAAGAAAGTTCACCCACTTCACCAGAATTTCTTTCTTGGATCTCTGGTTTGGTGTGTTACCAAAAGAAGCAAATGAACTGTGTCATGACTTCCTTCAAATAGTTTTCTTTGTTTTTTCATGATTGACTGGATAATTACTGGCCTAGAACCCTGAGCACATTTCAAGAAGGTCCCAGTGATAACTTTAAGTTCTACATAATAGTGAGAATCTCCTACTTGAGATTTTTGAGGTCAGTAATCTGCAGTCATTTTCTAGAGTAATACTGAGACACATTGTTACCTTAGCTCGAAAGCAGAACAGAAAGAAGAAGGGAATAAATGTCCTAACTGCACACTTAGAATTAGCTTTTAGAACTTCATATACCCTTGTGGCTGTTCTCTCTCATTGTTAAACTTGAATGTCCCCCAAGTTCTGCACACAAAACTGGATTAAGGAACTACATCTGGAAACAGATTTTATTGTCTTGTGTAACTGTATTTAATTCCTATCAAAGCTGCAATTTTATACTGAGAGTTCAGATGCTGCAGAATTAATTATTACACATTCCACAGAGTAAGTTGTTTCTTATTTTTTTAAAAGACATTTTATTGGCTTGGAAATACCCATGTTTGAGATTTTATAAAGAAAATATCTAATAGAAATATATCAATTATTTTTTCAATTTTTATTTCTCTTATATGATTATACTTACTACAGTTGGATGACTAGATTTATTCTATATTGAAGTAGACTTAGAAAAGATTAATGTTAAATATGACACAAATAGCTCTATTTTAATAGTTCATTTTAAAATTTTATTTTTATTTTGGGGGCTCAGGTAAGAAAAAACTGAGTTTTTGTTTTTACTGTCACTTAGTCATTTGGGGGTATTGAATATGCTATCATCACATCTTTGGTGCTCTCCTGTGCCCTATCTCATTGATCACATTTCTCTGCTACTCTGACAGAGTATCACCATTTTATTAATGAGGGAACTAAGACTAGCACGTAAGTGGTTTCCTAAAGCTAGATAGAATGCGAATTAGAACTCAGGTCATTCTGACTCTAAACTATAATTATTAATAGTAATTTTTCTCTTTTTCTCTTTCTTTCAGAGGATTTTATTCATTATGCCCATGGTCTGTTATCTGATTACATCCCTAAAGAACTGAGTGATGACTTATCTAAATACTTAAAGTGAGTATCATTTAGGTTCAGCCTAATTAACAAATATCTTGGGCTTTCTGGTTTCTCCTGCAATAGAGTTTTTCTATGGCTTATTATATCATTGTGATGAGATTATTTTTGAACTATGTCATATACTCATGGATTGGAAATTCTTTTTAATGGATATTGAATGAATTAATTTGGTGGAAACTCTGATTACAGCAACTTTATATCCTCTATGATTTTATTTTTTATTTTTTTCCCAGTACCAGGGATCAAATTGAGAGCCTTGTGCTTGTAAAGCAAGTGCCATGCCACTGAGCTAAATCTCTGACCCTCCTATTTATAATTTTAGAGGATAAAGTATGCCAAACCTTTATCCCCAGTGAACTTACAGTTAACTTTATTGATTTAATTCTTTGTGATAATTTTTTTTTTTTTTGAGACAGGGTCTCACTTTGTAGTTCAGGCTGGCCCTGAGCTCACTATGTAGCCCAGGCAAGCCTGGAACTCAGCAATCCTCCTGCCTCTGCCTCCTGAGTGCTGGGATTACAGGCGTGAGCCACCACACCTGGCACTGTGGTATGTGGTGTTGATTGCTGGTGGGTGTGTCACCACGCCCTACATTGTATGTGGTTACCGGGATCGAACTCAGGACCTTGGGCTTGCGAGGCAGGTGCCGGAACCACTGAGCCAAATCTCCGGCCTTCTTTGTGATAATTTTATAAAAAAGGAAAGTGGGAAGTGAAGTGGTGGGTGATATGTAGAATATTCTCAAGAATAACATTTTAAAGTTTTATGCCATTTTCATTATTATTAGATGTTTACTAAGTACCTTTATATCTGAGTACTTGGAATTCAGTCATTTGAAAAAAACTGCCCTTGAGAGTTAGAATTATCCTAAATATGATTTCATTTGTATTCCTTCCTTTATAAAAACTTTAACATAAAGATTTTAACTGTTTTGTAGTATAACTGTTTATGGTCATGATTTTAGCAACTATTATTAAGGTTATATGTGCATTATGATTTAATACTTTTCCCAATCCTTACACAGTCCTGTTTTCTTCTCTAATACATGACAGATAACAGTAGATATAGTTGCTGTTCATAGCAAATTCCCAAAACGCTACTTTATAACAGTGAAAACTGATTTCTGTAGTAAATTTTGTTAACAATCCTTCTGATTTATTGACTGTTTGTCTTACTAGATACATGTTTTTTGTTTGTTTGTTTTGAGAGAGGGTCTCACTTTGTAGTTCAGGCTGGCCCTGAGCTCACCATGTAGCCCAGGCAAACCTCGAACTCAGCAGTCCTCCTGCATCTGCCTCCCAAGTGCTGGTATTACAGGCGTGAGCCACCATGCCCAGCATTGTGGTATGTGGTACTGATTACTGGTGGACATGAGTCACCATACCTGGTATTGTTGTATGTGGTTAGTGGGGATCGAACCAGGGACCTTGTGCTTGCTAGGCAGGCACTGGAACCACTGAGCTAAATCTCTGGCCGTTTTTTAATCCATTATTTGTCTAGATCCTTTTCCCTCCACTGAAATTTTTAATTTTGGGTTAAACTTCCTTTTAGTGGGAGAAAATGTGAAGCTCACATGGCTTTTATCGATAGTTACAATAATTATCACTTTTAAATAAATGCAAGTATCATTTATGAAGAAGCATTCCAAAGCCAAAACACAAAGTTGAGGCTACAGATCAACAACTCTGTTTCTACAAATAGTTCTAATTTTATTTTTCTGTTTGTTAATTACAACATAAGGAATTAATTAGTAAGTTGAAGATTCATTTATTTACAGAAATTTTATTTTTTACTCTGAAATAATGGAATGAGAAGATCTATGGAAGCAATGATATGAGAAAAGAAGGACTCACTAAATTTTAAATGGTCCCAGTCTCTCTATTTGCTTGTCTATAAAAAACCATGGCTGTGATTCTAATTTTTGAACTTCCTTAGGCTTCCAGAAACTTCTGCTCCAATGCCAAACCCTCCATCAAAGGTAAGAAATTATAACTAAAATATCTTGGAGAAACATGGGAAAAATAACATTTTTGCGACATCAATTCGATTTTCCTATTGTATGGATAGATGAGACCCCTATGTAAGGTCAGAAAAGGGTTATAGGCCTTTTAAAATTCAAGAGAAAAGTGACCTCTGGGATTGTTGCATTTGGTGCAAAAGTTCTTCTGTCAGCCTAGTAACAAACCAGTCAGCCAACTGGGTGAGGCTGTGCCCAAAGGAAGGAACCACCATGACAGCCCCATAAATACAGAACTGCTGGCTATATTCGGCAGTTACCCACCTCTGGGGACCCGACTCCTCAGAGTGGCTATATATCTTGTCAATAAACTTTACATTCAATGTGTACTATCTCCTCCCCTCCCCTCCCCTCCCCT
>PVIC010018964.1:0-31048 GCA_004025085.1 Thryonomys swinderianus
GAAGCAGCCACTCTGACAGGAGGTTGGACCTGCCCAACTCAGGCCCACCAAACCCTTCAGTTGTGATAGGTTTAAGGGATGGAATGGGTCCCTCATGCATGGCATGTTGAAAAGAGCGCAGTCTGAGGACCAGCAAAGAACCATTTTTTAGTCCAAGTAGAGAATCCTTTAGTCCACTTTCAGAGCAACCTTCCCAGTTACCAACTGGTGCAGTCTGTGTGGTTGTCCCACTCCTGGCTCGTGGTTGGGAGGGATGTGGTCACCCAGCTTCTCGTACCAGCTCAGGTCTTGCTCTGCAGTTTGTTGGGGAACAGAAAGACTTGAAGGAACCTGGGATGCAGCCCTGTATAGATTCTTGGATACCTGGTAACTCTTTTCTACTTACTTGTTTATTGATTGGTCGATTGATTGATTGATTGATTGATTGAGGCAGGTTGGCTTTGAACCAAGTAGCCCACACCGGCCTTGGCCTTGAACTCTCTATGCTCGGATTTTCCTGCCTCTGCTTCTCTAGTGCTAGGATTACAGGCATGTCCCTCCACAGCCAGCCCAACATTCTTTTGTATCAAAGTTTCATGTCTTTCCCATAGGGCAGCAGATAAAATTTTATAGCTAAGTTTGCTAAAGCAGTCAGTAGAACCTGGACAGGAAACAGGAGTGACAGGTGGCCTAGAGAAGACTTCCTGAGTGATACAGTGTGATCGTGGAGGATGCAACAAGCTCACAAAGGAATAGAGTGGACTGGAGCAGCTAGGGGACTCTCCCGAGATGGGTGGGGACCTGACAGGTGGTCGACAAGATCTAGCACAGGGAGAGGGGTATAGGGAGGTCTGGAGAAAGCTCACAGGGCTGCTGTTGCTGCTGCTGCTGCTTTTCTCCTTGAGACAGGATCTTGCTATGTAGTTAAAGCTGGCCTTGTGGATTCCTTTGTGGGAATAAGGGTCATCGTGATCTAACTCACACAAGGATTTGCAGGACTGAAGAAATAGTTGGGTTGAAGATAGGTGGAAGCTGGGCTAATGGATGGCATCCCAGGTCCACCCTGCTGTGTTTCTGGACACTTGCAGAAGTAGGTGAGCTGCAGGACTCGCTTGAACTCCTCTGACTGCCAGAGCGGAGGCCGGACTCGTGGACCTGGTTCACGATGCTCTCAAGGCATTAGGAAAAGCCAGATTGAAGCTGTATGCCCAGGTCCAGTGTGCTCATTAACTGCTATGTTTGTCCTGTTTCCAGGTCTGCAGGAGGCATCAGGCAATGAACCCAAGGCCAAGAGTGGTGTGAAGCCGTCTGGGAAAGCAGAAGGAGTCCTGGGGAAGATGGCCATGGCCCCAGGTTCTTCTTTGGCACAGGTGTATCCCAGCCCTGTGGCAGTGGCTGTGTGGGAATGGCAGGATGGACTGGGCACCTGGCACCCCTACAGTGCCACTGTGTGCAGCTACATCGAGCAGCAGTTTGTCCAGCAGAAGGGCCAGCGCTTTGGGCTAGGGAGCCTGGGACACAGCATCCCCTTAGGCCAAGCTGACCCCTCGTTGGCCCCGTACATCATTGATCTCCCCAGCTGGACCCAGTTCCGCCAGGACACTGGTAAGCCACTCCTGCTTTGGGCTGAGGCCCCACTGGGTTCTGGGGTGTGCGAGCTTTCCCCCCACCTTAGAAATGAGCACAGCCAAGAGCCAGGTACCATAAGAACAGCTGCCACCACCTAGGTAAAGGTACCTTGCAGTAGAAGAGGGTGCTATAGAACACATGGCAGAGGCCCTCCTGGCTCTTTGCCCTTGTCCTGAACTAATAAGCCCGCCCTGACTGGCAGGGATTCAAGGGTCCTTGGCAGGTTGGACTGGCAAGGAGGTTGTATGCTATGGGATTGACAAGACCTGACACTCCGTGCTCAGCTGTGTAACCCTCGAGGTTGCCTCACTCCTTGTTCCTCTAAACATTTGTGTGTGTTTGTTTTTAATCTGTATGTGTTTTGTTTGGTATTAACCAAATGGGGCCACCAACTTCTCTTGGATCTATCCCTCCCCCTTTAATCTGGTGGTTTTGAATTAGGTGATTTTTTGTTGTTGTTGTTGTCCCCAGAGACATTTGACAGTATTTGGAGATATTTGTAGGGGGTTGACCCTGTCATCTGTGTAGAGGCCAGGTATCTTCTAGTACACAGAACAGACCTTACCACAAGAATTATTGGCCCAGAAAGTCACTAGTGGAAACTGTGGAGATGGCCTGCAGGAATCCCTGCCAGCAGCACCTGTGCTGCCTGTGCTGTCACCGGGGCTCCCAGTGGGGGGCTGCGTGTAAGGGTCCCTGGCTTCACAGTGGATGCCAGCACTGAGGAAGACAGCAGGTAGGGTGTGCAGCACAGGGGTAGCGGCATGTGCTCCATGGGGATGCAGTGTCATGCATGGCAGGGGTCAGCCTGAAGTCTGAGTTCAGCTGGCCATGTGGGTCACTGGGGCAGGAGAGATGGAATGGCATAAAAGAATCATGTAACGATAGATTTCCAAAGTTTGAGACAGGAAGTATAACACAGAATATGTGGAAATAGTGGAAACTTCAGTGTGGCTATTGGCTACTTGAGTGTGTACACACACACACACACACACACACACACACACGGTTAAAAGGCTCCAGGGATAGAAAGTATATTGTGATATCAACTGTGCATTTTCCCCTTGGTGCTTGTACTAAAGTGCTTTGATTTCTTTATATAAATATTGGGGAGCTGTTGCTGAAGTTGAACCCTGAGTTACAATCCTAGTCCATTTTTATTTTTTATTTTAGACTGGTTCTTGTTAAGTCACTAAGTTGCCCAGGCTGGGCTTGAACTTACAGTCCTCCTGCCTCAGCCTCCCAAAGTGCTGGGATTACAGGTGTGTGCCATCATACCCATCTTCTTTATATTTTTAAATTTTTTAGAAGTGGGCATGTAAAGGTTTGATCATTAGAAATTGTTTTCATGTTTGCATGCTAGGGATTGAACCTAGGGCTTCATGCATGCTAATAAATTAAGATTATTTTGAGGGCTGAAAGTGTAGCTCGGTGATAGCATGTGTGCTTAGTATAGATGAGAGGCAGGGTCCTATCCTCAGCACCAAAAAGAAGAAAATACTATTTCTGAAAGCCTCATCAAGTTCAGGGCATGTATATGACTTAAGCTTCCGCCAAGCCCTCCTGTCCAAGGTTGCACATGCTTCTCTGTCACTTAACCCAATGGGGCCCGGTTTCTTTGCCTAGAGAGTAGAGTCTGTGCTCTGTCCCTAAATCTGAAAAAAATAGCTAATGGCAGCTTTTTGGTCAAATAGCAGCATGACTGGATACCTATAGTGATCGTTATGCTTGGTCTGGTTGTTAAAAATTTTGTCAGATTTAGTGGCAGTCACCTGTAACCCCAGCGCTGTGGGAGGTTGAGGCAGGAGGGCCATGGGTTCAAGTGTGACTGTGGCAATTTAATGAGACCTTGTTTCCTAAAATAAAAAAGGGCTGGGCCAGAGATGTAGCTCAGTGGTGCTGCATCAGCTTGGCAAGCACAAAGTCCTAAGTTCTATTCCCAGTACTGCAAAAAATACATACATACGTACATTTAAAATAAAAAGGGCTGGGATTTTAGCTCAGTATGGAGGCCCTGGGTTCAATCCTCAGAAATGGGGAGAAAAGGAAAAAGTCCAGCATGGTGGTGCATGCTAGCACTCTGGGACACCAGAGAGGAGGATAGCAAGATTTTGTTTTGTTTTGTTTTGAGACGGGGTCTCCCTTTGTGGTTCAGGCAGGCCCTGAGCTTACTATGTAGCCCAGGCAAGGCTCAAACTCAGCAATCCTCCTGCCTCTGCCTCCCGAGTGCTGGGAATACAGGGGTGAGCTGCCATGCCTGGCATTGTGGTATGTGGTACTGACTACTGGTGGGCGTGAGTCACCATGCCCAGTATTGTTGAGTGTGGTTACCGGGGATCAAACCAGGGACCTTGCACTGGCTAGGCAGGCATGGGAACCATTGAGCTAAATCTCTGGCCCAGGATAGCGAGTTTGAGCCCTGCAGCCTAGTGGTTGAGCAAGAGTGTTGCAAAATTAAAAAGTTGGAGGAAGAAAGGAGAGCTAAGGATAGAGTTCAGTGCAAAGGCATTGGATTCAATCCCCAGTATTGCTAGAGAAAAATTGGGAGTGTGTGTGGCTAACAGATTGACAATTTCGTGTGTGCTGCTCCTTTTAAACAGGCACCATGCGAGCCGTGCGCCGTCACTTGTTCCCACAGCATTCGGCCCCAGGCCAGGGAATCACCTGGGAGTGGCTGGGCGACGACGGCTCCTGGACGCCCTATGAAGCCAGTGTCTGTGATTATCTGGAGCAGCAGGTGGCCAGGGGCATCCAGCTTGTGGACTTGGCTCCCCTAGGGTACAACTATACCGTCAACTATGCCACCCACACGCAAACCAACAAGACTTCCAGCTTTTGCCGGAACGTGCGACGCCAAGCAGGGCCACCTTACCCGGTGACCACTGTCATCGCTCCACCGGGCCACATGGGAGTCGCCTGCTCTTGCCAACAGTGCCTCCATGGCAGCGGAACTGGCCCTGTGTCAGGCCGCTACCGCCACTCTATGACCAACCTCCCTGCGTACCCCATCTCCCAAGCCTCCCACAGGACTGCACTCGTCTTGGGAGCCCACCAGGCCTTCGCCCCGTACAACAAACCTTCGCTTTCTGGGGCCAGATCTGCACCGAGGCTCAACACCACCAATCCCTGGGGTGGGGCTTCTCCTGCCCTGGTGAGCCAGCCCCTCTTCCGATCCAGCCTGTCCCACCTGGGACCACAGCTCCTGCCGCCTGGACCGTCCATTTCCGGTGGAGCCAGGTATCTTGTGTTACTGTCATCACTGTCTGCCCTATAAGCCCTAGCAGCAGGCTGGGCTTCTGCTTTTACTTATCTGGGAAGACTCACCCAGGTACCTGAACATTTGTACCTCCCCTCTCTGTTATCCCTGTTGCCTTGTCTCATTTGGTTGTGCCACAGCCCTGGTATCCTATGGAGCTCTCTGACCTCTGACCCTGCATTTTTTGGGATTTGTTTGTTTTTGTTTTTGTTTTTGTTTTGAGACAGGGTCTCACTGTGTAGTTCAAGCTGGCTCTGAGCTCACTATGTAGTCCAGGCAAGCCTGGAACTCAGCAATCCTCCTGTCTGCCTCCCGAGTGCTGGGATTACAGGCGTGAGCCACCACACCCGGCACTGTGGTATGCGGTTTTGATTGCTGGTGGGCGTGAGTCTCCCACGCCCAGCATCGTATGTGGTAACCGGGGATCGAACTCAGGACCTTGCGCTTGCAAGGCAGGCGCCGGAACCACTGAGCTAACCCTCCGGCCCTGTTTTTGTTTTTTCAGACAGGCTCTCACTTTGTAGTGAGAACTCATTGTGTAGCCCATGCTGTCCTTGCTGCCTCTGCCTCCCAAGTGCTAGGATTACAGGCGTGGGCCACCATGCCCGGCTGGCCCTATGCCCTATAGTTTTGGTAGTCACTCCCGTTAGGCCTCGAACTCAGGAACAGGGCTCTATGGAGCCAATTTATAGACCTTTGACCTGTGCTTGTGTACTGCATGGTGAGTGCCAACTTGAACTTTCTGGGGAGCTGTGTGTGCATTGTTTCTTGCTGTGGTTGAGGCACTGAAGGTGATTCTGTGAACCACAATCATTTCAGAGGAAGGCCAGCAGCCAGGACATGGAAAGTGCAAGGCAGCAGGTGTGACCTCAGACCCTCGGGCTGGTAAAGTCCACCCAGTATCCTGTGGTGCTGTCAGCACTTGGTCAGGGAGGATGAAATCCTAGATCTGCTCCAAACCTTGTGCTTCAACGTGAGGGAGTCTGCTGGCGTTGGCGGTGGTGTGGCTGATGGGGCCCCTTCTCCCCACTGCCACTGAGCTTGGAGAGGTTCTGAGAGTCGGCAGTGGTGGGGGTGGGGGCTGCTTTCTGAGGAGCAGTGGTGTGGCTGGGTGACGACAGATGCATGGGCTTGCAGCTACCCTGGTCTCCAGGGAGGAGAGCATGGCTAGTCATTAGGTAGACGCCACCTTGTCACCCAGCCCTCTAGACCTCTTCAGAAGTTTCCAGGGAGGCTGTGAGCTTCTGCAAGGCCCGCTGTGTGAAGGTACTTTGTTACATACCATGCTGTTGATTTCATCAGTCCTCATAGAGGCCTTTAGGTACATGGCAGCCTCAGTTTATGGAAGGGCACATCTAGACCTGTGAGGTTGGCCACATTGCCAGAAAGTGGCAGAAGTAGAATTAAACCCAGCCCCCAAGAGCAAGTCATGTGGAACACACGGAGAGGCTTTGACGCTGTTGTGCAGGCAGAATGAGGAAGAAGAGGCACTGGGGTGCTGACTGAGGAGGGCCTTGGTGGACACGGAGGGCAGTGGGGCTTGGGTTGTCAGGGTTTTTCAGGGCAACCGCTTCTAGAGTAGGAGCACATGTTGGAAATACTCTGGGAACTGGGAGCTTGTGTAGGTGGCAAGGGGCCCTCTGAAGTTTTACATGGACCTGAGCAAGCGGGGTTCCTAGACCTCTGCCCCAGTTTGAGTTGGGGCCAACATGTTCTGTCTGCCCACTCAGCACGGAGAAAGGGACTCAGGCATGTGCTCTACGTTGAGTCCCATCCCCACCCTTGTTTATTTTATTTTATTTTATTTTATTCATTCATTCATTTTTTATTTTTTTGAGACAGAGTCCCGCTTTGTAGTTCAGGCTGTCCCTGAGCCACTCTAGCCTAGGCAAGCCTTGAACCCACAGCATTCCTCCTGCCTCTGCCTCCCAAGTGCTGAGATTACAGATGTGATGTGCCACACCCAGTTTTTTATAATTTTTTAATTTTTTGTGATAACATAACTTTTAATTCTAGCACCTGAAGCTATACAAGGTTGATGTTATAAACTATGGGACTGTTGGACAGATTCAATAAAGTGACAGCTATGTGATACCACTTAGTATCTCATCAGAAATACACCTGTGGGGCCGGAGGGTTAGCTCAGTGGTTCCGGCGCCTGCCTCGCAAGCGCAAGAACCTGAGTTCGATCCCCGGTTACCACATATAATGCTGGGCGTGGTGGCTCACGCCTGTAATCCCAGCACTCGGGAGGCAGAGACAGGAGGATTGCTGAGTTCGCGGCGGCTTGCCTGGGCACCATAGTGAGCTCAGGGCCAGCCTGAACTACAAAGCAAGACCCTGTCTCCAAAAAGCAAAAAAAAAGAAATACACCTGTGAACTGTTTAAACACAGTCCAAAGAATTAAGAACAAAATCAGAAACCACCCACAATATACTAAATTGTCAATTGAAAGTCTTACACATAATACTCGGTATAGCATTCAACACCTAGGGGGACGCTGAAAGCGATGCGGTCTCGTCCTGCTGCTCTCTACCGGGAAGATTTCTGAGTGCGGATGTGACTGGCTGAAGGTGGACACAACCAGGACCAGACCGGCAAGTCACATTTCTACCACACCTTCTGCAGTTTCCACTTTTTTTGTCAATTAAAAGTGAAAAATGAGAATTAAATACTTATCTTTACATATACACAGAGTACACTATGAAAGCATATTTGGTTACATATAAAAACACTTGTTAACTAGTTTGATAAAATAATGTATAAAAGTATATAGCATTTAAAAATTTTTTATTTTTATTTTTTTTTTTTGAGACAGGGTCTCACTTTGTAGTTCGGGCTGGCTCTGAGCTCACTACGTAGCCTAGGCAAGCCTCGAACTCAGCAATCCTCCTGTCTCTGCCTCCCGAGTGCTGGGATTACAGGAGTGAGCCACCACGCCCGGTATGTGGTATTGATTGTTGGTGGGCGTGAGTGACCACGCCCAGCATTCTATGTGATTTCTGGGGATCGAACTCAGGACCTTGCGCTTGCGAGGCAGGCGCTGGAACCACTGAGCCAACCCTCCAGCCCTATTATTTTTGTTTTTGTTGTTTATTTTTACTTTGAGAAGGGTCTCACTGAATTTCCAGACTGGTCCTGAACCATACCTAGCCTTAAATTCCTGCCAATTATTACTATTTTTTGTTGTTGTTGTTGTTGTTTTGAGACAGGGTCTCACTTTGTAGTCCAGGCTGGCCCTGAGCTCACTATGTAGCCCAGGCAAACCTTGAACTCGGCAATCCTCTCTCTGCCTCCCGAATGCTGGGATTACAGGCATGAGCCACCACGCCTGGCACTGTGGTATGTGGTATTGATTGCCGATGGGCATGAGTCACCACGCCCAGCATTGTATGTGGTTAGTGGGATCCAAATCTCTGGCCCGCCAATTATTATTTTTTGTTTGATTGATTGGTTTTGTTACTTCTTTTTCTTTTTTTGCGAAGGGTACCAGGGATTGAACTCAGGACCTTGCACTTGCAAGGAAGGGATGAGCACCAGTGAGCTAAATCCCTGGCTCTGTATTTTTTTTTTTTTTTTGAGATGGAGTCTTGTTCAGACTGGCCTTGAACTCACTATATAGTTTAGGCTGGCCTTGAACTGACTACAATCCCCTTGCCTCAGCCTCCCAAATCCTGAGATCACGGATGTGTGCCACCACACCTGGCCTTTTGTTCAGGGTTTTTTGTTGTTTTGTTTTTGAGACAGGGTCTTGCTTTATAGTTCAGGCTGGCCCTCAGCTCACTATATAGCCTAGGCAAGCTTGGAACTCAGCAATCCTCCTGCCTCTGCCTCCTGAGTGCTAGGATTATAGGCATGAGCCACCACACCCTGCTGTTTCGCTGTTTCGTTTTGTTTTGAAACAGTGTATCATATAGTTAAAGCTTTGAATTTGCACTAGTCCTCCTGCCTCCCCTAGTGCTAGAATTAAAGGTATGTGCTACTGGGTGGTAACCCCCAGTGGTTTCTTAAATTATTTTGAGGGCAACTGTTAACAGTGGTATAGCTGTTTCTGGGGTTGAACTCTGGCCCAGGATGCCCATTGATATCCCCTGATAATTTGTCAGGTTCTCCCCCTCTCACCTGAGGCCTCCAGACATTGACTGGGCCTTACTGCCACAGGCTAGATAAGTGGCAGAAAGGTGGCTACGGGCCGGCGATGGTGCCAGCAGCTGTGCGCGCTGCTGCTTGCTCTGCCTTAGAAGCAGGGGAGCAAGGTCAGCTCGTGTTGGTTGAGGTAGCCTCCTGGGGTGAGTGTGGATCCTACTGTTTTCCCACATTTCCCGGGGCGGGGAGGAGTGTCATTTCACTTGCCCAGCCCTATCCAGGCTTTGAAACACAGGAGTTTCCCAGGCCTACTCTGAAGTTTGGCCCATGTCCTCAGTCACTCTCCTCTGCCAGGCTTGAGAGCCAGAGGGGTTTCATTGTCACCTGACCTTTTACCCAGCAGTGCTGGGAGAACTAAGAACTCTGCCACCCACCTTGTTCTCCCCAGGGCAGAGCTGAGTGAATCCCAGCAGCACCTGGTGAAAGTTATCCAATACCCAGCAGAGAGGTGGCAGGCGGGGAGGGCAGGTCTGTGGACAGTGAGAACCACCTGTGCTGCCACTGGCTCCTACAGCGGCTCTGTGGGCTGGTGACATCCCAGCTTTTGCGGAACCCGTGTCTTTTTTTATTTTTTGGAATGCCTGTGGTTTCAAATCACTTCCTGCTCAGTGTGGGGAAACTGGCTGCATGTTTCCCCCGGCCCCTGGGAATGTTCAGTAATACAAGCTGTGTCATCTGTAACTGAGCTGCTGGCTTTAAGGTTTTCCTCATAGTTGAAGTTTGTCCCTTTAAGCACCAAAATTTCTTTCCTAATGTCAGGTGGAAAACTTTTGCAAAGCTTGTCTGTCATGCATACTCCTGTTTGTAAAAGCAGGGGTGACACACCTCACATGGCATTTTGATGACTTGGGTGGTGATTCTGACCAGCAGCCTTGAACCTCAGGGCTATGGTTCAGCCTGCATCCCCTGTGCTCTCTAAATGGCCTTACTTGTGTGGCCTTGCGCTGCTGTCCTCACCTCTGACAGGACTCCTTCCTTCTGCTGCTGGCCAGGCACTTCCGGCCATGGTCATCTTGGCTGTGTGATTAGAAATCACAGGTTTAGGCAGGGCCTGGCAGCAACTTGCTGTGGGCCCATGGATCAGCCCTGACCCTTAGGAAGGTTCTGTGTACCTCTCTGTGATTAAGAGGTTGGATGGTCCGTTCTGAGTTTCACTTTGCTCTCACTACAGCACTTAAAACGCTGCTTTTGTTCCTCTGCCCTTCAGAGACCTGGGAAACTGGACATATTTTCTGGGCTTCACATTGAGCCTGTCCACTGCTCTGGAACCTTTGAAGCTCAAGAGGGGGTTTGACGTGCCCAGGCATACAGCTGGGAGCCACCATTAGAGGATTTGGAACCTCATAGCCTGGGTCCTCATGCTACACATATCATCAGTGTCCTAAGTTGGTGCTGGATGTGGCCCAGATCCCAGGGGAACTGGATGGATAGATGTGTTATATCACCTTCTCTCTGGAGAGTGTTCTTGTCTGCCCCTGTCAGATCCTATCTGTGTTAGGGACTAAAAAGTTCTGAGTCTTTTGTGCTTGGCTTCATTTGGAGGTAGTCCCCACAGCTAAGCCAGGGAGGGCCTAGAAAGAGACCGGGAGTGGGGCGGGGGGTGCAGTTTGAACAAGGACTACAGGAATTGTCAGAGAAGGACACTGAGGAGGGTCCCCAAAGTCTGTGATTTTGAGCCCTCGGAGAATGGGGGAGGGGAACGAGGAGCCCTGAGGTTGTCTTCCTGAGTTGTCTTCTTGGGAACCACTGGAAACTCTGTAAGGCTTGGTTCTGGCTCACCACAGCATGGACATGAGTGGGAGGACTGGACAGTGATGTGGACACTGGTGATGTTGGAGGGTTTTCTGCAGAATGTGGTCCTGGTAGGGATGGGGGGCTTCCTGTCAGGAGCCTCGCTGTGAACTGGTTTGTCCTTCAGCCCTTGGTGACAGAACGTCAAATCAGGTCTCTCCCATTTCCTCAGTGTTCTATGGGGAGGAGACATTAGGGACCCAGATACTGGGTCCCCCCAGAGATGGTTCCTCTAAGTCACATGCAAAGGTTATCAGGGCCTTGAGAAGAAAAAGTTAAGCCGTATGGTGCCTCACACTGTGATCCCAGCATTCTGGGAGGCTGAGCCAGGAGGCTGGCAAGTTCAGTCCCAACCTAGGCAATTCAGCAACTTCCAGAGACACTTTCTAAGAAATAAAAAACAAGCTGAGAATTTAGCTCAAGTGATACAGTGCCTGCCTACATTGCAAGCACAAAGGCTCAAGTTCAAACTCCAGTACTGCAAAAAAAAAAAAAAGAAAAGAAAAAAGGCTGGGTACCTTGGTACAATCCTCAGTAGTAAAAGGAAGTTGAACATGTGCTAGAAGAAGTGGGCCTTGCTCCTACTGACACAGTTTGGTGGGACCAAGACCTCAGCCCAGGTAGCCAGCTCTGAGCCCTCTCTGCGTGACCAGGCAAGGGTAGGTCCATATCTGCCTTTCTCTTTGGGCTGAGAGTAGGTAAGAAGGGCAGGAAGCTGCTTGAGTGCTCACCCAGCCACACAGGCCATCCTGTTTGGGAATAACATTCCTGAGAAAATTTGGACAAAGTCTTTCTTCATCAGGCAAATACCAGAGAACCTGGCCCACTCTGGACCCCATAGTAAGACCTGATGTCCTCAGCTCTGGCTGAGTGTGAGGAGTTCCTCGTTCGGGTGAGGTTGGCCTGCTCCTTGTAGTATCCCGGCACAGGACCGTGACTGCGACCAAGGGTGGGGTGGGGCCTGCGCGGGCTCAAGAGGCTGTGGCTGGAAACTGTCAGGGTTGCTGCATAGGGCTGGTCCCCACTAGGTGAGTCCTGCTCTGGACTAGACTTGGCTTTGAAACAAAGGCCTTGCACTGAGGGGCCCCGCATGTGACCATGTAGGAGGGTTTCATAACCTTTGTTATTTTGTCATCTCAGGCCTCCTCTGGCAAGGGTTCTCAGTGCATAGCTTGATTGAACATAGTTGCTGTGGGAATCAAAACCTTCATTTTAAAGAATAAATTTTATTTGTGTGATGCTGGAGAATGAACCTAGGATCTTCCGTGTGCTGGGCAAGCACTGTCATCAAACCATATCACTGAGGGGCCGGAGGGTTAGCTCAGTGGTTCCGGTCCCTGCCTCGCAAGCGCAAGGTCCTGAGTTCAATCCCCAGTAACCACATATAATGCTGGGCGTGGTGACTCACCCCCACCAGCAATCAATACCACATACCACAGTGCCGGACGTGGTGGCTCACGCCTGTCATCCCAGCACTCGGGAGGCAGAGACAGGAGGATTGCTGAGTTCCAGGCTTGCCTGGGCTCCATAGTGAGCTCAGAGCCAGCCTGAACTACAAAGCGAGACCCTGTCTTAAAAAAAAAAAACCGTATCACTGAGAAAAATTCCTTTACTTTGTACCAGTCTGTACAAATCTTAGGTTTATAGGGAAGTTACAGAAACAGTATGGGAGTTTCCACGTCTCCCTTGCCCCGAGTCTTCTAGATAGGGGATTTTGTGGTGGTGATGGCGGTGGTTTCTACAGTAGTGGGCTGAGCCCAAGGCCCCACCTCAGCTGGGCAGGGCTTTTCCACCGAGCACACCCTGGTGGGCAGCCTTCAGCACTAGGAAGCTAATTACTGCTGGTGCAATGATACCATGAACTGTTTTCATTTTTTTCCAATTTTCCACATCTGCCCGCCTTGTATCCTTAGATCCTCTGCAGGGTCCCACCTTGCAGGTGCTTGTCTGCCTGTTCTCTTGGCAGCAGTTCTCAGTCATTCTTCATCTTTCACAACCTCACCATCCTGAAAAGGTGCTTTGTCAAATGGCCTTAATCAGGGTTTGTCTGATTGTTTCCCATGACTGGAATGAGATGGTGGAGTTTTGGCAGGAATCCCACAGAAATACTGTTAGTTCCTTCTGGGAGCATCACGTCAGAGTTTGTGATACTCACTTGCCCTGTCCCTGGTGACTTTTCAGCGTGGCTTATTAGTGAGTGTCCTCTGCTGGTTTCCCCTCTGCACAGGGCCCCAAGAGCCTCCCGTGTTAATTGAGCTGGTGAGCTCGAAGCATTGCGGGCTCTTCATTTATGATCCCTGGGAGTCTGAAGTGGCTCTGAAAACAGTGGGGGGTCCTCCGCCGGGGCAGCAGGGAAAGTGGACATGGAAAAGAGCCTCGCAGCTCTGATCCGGCTCAGCCTGCACCCAGCCCTGCTCCCTCCGAGACAGCGCCACACACTCAGCTCTGCTCTCTTCTCTCCTCAAGTGCCTCCCTCCCCAGCGGTCCCTCCAGCAGCCTCGGGAGCGTCCCTGCCACTGTGCCCATGCAGATGCCAAAGCCCAGCAGGGTCCAGCAAGCGCTTGCAGGTAGGTGACCTGAGTAGACTTCCCACAGGCTTAGTGGGTGGAGGTGTGGGTGGGACCTCGCCACCATCTGGGGCCTCGGCCAAATCCGAGCAGTGCTTCTTTCTGGGGGTGCTGTAGTGCTGGGAAGTGAGCCCAGCTGCCCTTCTTCAGCCCTCTGGGGTAGGGGAGCCTGATGACAGCACCTCATGTGGACCTTTCACATCTTTTTATTTTCTTTTGTGGTGTATGTGTGTTTGTGGTATTGGGGTGGAACTCAGGTCCTTGCATATGCTAGGCAGGTACTGTACCACTTGAGCTATACCCCAGCCCTTTCTAAAAGATTAATTAATGCTGGGCGTGGTGGCTCACACCTGTAATCCCAGCATTTGGGAGGCAGAGGCAGGAGGATTGCTAAGTTTGAGGTTTGCCTGGGCTACATAGTGAGTGCAGGGCCAGCCTGAACTACAAAGTGAAACCCTGTCTCAAAAAAAGAAATATTTTTTAATTAATTAATTAGAGATATCAGGAATCAGACTCAGGGCCTTATGCTTGCCAGGCAGGCATGGCATCACTGAGCTATATCCTCAGCCCCCTTTTTATTTTTTTGAGATTAAAGTCTCACTGTGTTGCTCAAGTTGGACTTGAACTTGTGGTCTTCCTGCTTCAGCCCTCTGAGTAACTGGGATTACAGTTGTGTGTGCCACCACTCCTGGCCCTTGTACATTTTTTCATTAAATTACAGTTAGAAACTAGGTGTGGTGGCACATGCTAAAAGTGCTAACATTTTAGGAGGCTGAAACAGGCAGATCATGAGTTCAACCCCAGGTTGGATAACTTAGTAGTTTACCAAGAACCAGCTTCAAAATTTAAATAAAAAATAAAGAAGGGAAGGAGAGGCTGGGGTTGTAGCTCAGTGCAAAGACTCCATGACCACCAAAGGTTCCATCTCCAGGACCACCAGAAAACAAAAAGGATTACAATTAGAGCCACTCTTCTGTCCTGAAATGCTTCAGGCTGAGCCTGCTTGGGATCCTTAGAGCTATGTGCCTATACTTACATCTTGTTTGGTCTTGGTCCACCTGCTTGGTAAGCACAAGGTCCTAACTTCAATCTCTAGTACCAGAAAACAAACAACAACAAAATTTTTTCTGGCCTTGAGTAAACCTTTGGGCCCATCCAGATCTCTTCTTACCTCTGTGTTGGCACTTACTCTGTGAAGTCCTGTTACCGTGTTGGGGCACCACTGAAATTACTCAATAAATACATGGAAAGGAAGGCAGATCAGCCCAGGAAACCTCCATGAAGTGTAGCTAATTCGGGGAACTGGTGACTGGGTTTGTTTTGGCAGTTGTGTCAGCACGAGGTTGTTAGATGACAGGCCTGGGCAGGAGGCTGTGTGGAGCCTGGGCTCACACCTGGGTGGTGTCTGAGGTAGAGGCTGACAGAAGGGAGAGCCTTCCTGCTGAGCACAGAGAGGCCTGCAGGTGTCGCTGTCACGGTCATGCAGTTTCACAGTAATTCAGATGAGTAACAAGGGCCTCCTGCTCGTGTGTTTCATCCCCAAATAACTCTGTGAGGTAGAGACTTTTATTCCTACTTTATGTTTGAGGGAGCTGAGTCTTTGAGAATTTGAAAAGCTGGGAAGTCAACCTGAGAAGTTCTGGTTTCAGGATCCGGGCTCTTCATGATGCTTTAGTGCTTCTGAATCAGGTGGCCCCATGGGTGAGGTGGTGGTTGGTGTAGACAAGTGGAATGTCCCAGGGACAGCAGGAGCATGGGTCTTTGTCACACGAGGGCAGTCTGCAGGAGACGAGACCTTTTGCCCTTTAAGGGAAGGATGTGCCTGAGCTGCTAGACAAGGAACTGTAGAGGGACAGAGGGATAGATGGGAGTGAGAGGCCAAGGAGCACCCAGCATGCCGCCCTGATGCTGCAGCCTTTCCCAGCCTCAGCCTCTGCTGGGCCCCAGGAGAGAGTGGTAGATGCTGGCCAGAGAGCTCCTGTCCACTTTGGCGTGTGCTTGCACTGGGGGTGTGAATGAATCCATCAGTACTATCGGTACATGTATATGGGAATATAGGACTGTGCTGGTGGGGAAAGCTTACCTGTAAACAGGCTGGGTACCCACATGGCAGGACCTGCTGGTGTAATCACCGAGGCCGTGTCACAGATTCCAGTCACTTCTCTTTGGGGCTCTCAGGCATGCCAATCGGCCCCCTAACTTCCTCCAAGGCTGAGGACTCTCCACACTGCATCCTGGTTCCCAGTGTCACTGTCACCTTGGCTCACAGCAGTCCTGGAGATGGGCAGATTTTTTTTTTTTTCTTTTTTGAGACAGGGTCTCGCTTTGTAGTTCAGGCTGGCCCTGAGCTCACTATGGTACCCAGGCAAGCCGCCGCAAACTCAGCAATCCTCCTGTCTCTGCCTCCCGAGTGCTGGGATGACAGGCGTGAGCCACCACGTCCGGCATTGTGGTATGCTGTGTTGATTGTTGGTGGGCGTGTCTCCACGCCCAGTATTATATGTGGTTACCGGGGATCGAACTCAGGACCTTGCGCTTGCGAGGCAGGCGCCGGAACCACTGAGCTAACCCTCCGGCCCCGAGATGGGCAGATTTTTATTTTGCTCTCTGATACTTTTTATTTCTTTGCATTGCCGAGGATGGAATCTGTGGCCTCATGCAAGAGCTACATCCCCAACCCCTAGGTAAATATTTTAATGTGTTTTACCCAGGGAAAGCACCCCAAAAGTTCAAAATTTTGGTTCTAGCTGGGAAATAGAGGAGGCTGGTACTGATGGCCAGACTGTCACCCCTTCTAAATTCAAGGCTTCAAGCTGGACATGCTGGTAATACCTGTAATCCCAGCACTCTGAGGCAGCAAGATGGCAAGCTCGGTGCCCCAGCCTGGGTGACTTATCATACTGAAAGACCTTGTCTCAAAATTGAAACTAAAAAAAGGTCTCAGGGTGTAGAAAGAGCTCAGTCTGAAGGCTCCAGTTGTAATCCCCAGCACTACCGAGTCAGTCAGTGGATCAACCCATTAATCTAAGGCTCTGGGATTGGTATTTGCTAGAGGGACCATTTTCTAGGGCACCAAGAATGAACCAAAAGTTGAGTGTCCTTTCTCATGCGTGAGCCATGTTTATGAATTCGGGAATATACCACACCCAGCCACAGGAAGGTGAGCGTTTGGCAACAGGTTTTTGCAGGTCAGTGTACAACCACCTGTTCATGTTGTGGCAGGACTGTGTGGGCTGGAGGAGCTGTGCCTACCTGTGATGGTGCCTCCAAGTGCCACTCCCCTGGTATACATTGCCCAGCCCTCACCTTTGTGGCATAGGGCCAGCTTCCTCCCATCCTCTTGCAATGGAATAGGTGTCAGTGTAGCCAGGCTGGCATCTTGTACTGCTGCTCTGGAACCTGCCCAGAACCCCCCAGCCAGGGAGGACTGACACTGGGCAGGAACTCTGGAAGCTAGGGCAAAGGAGGACCAGGTTGGCTCTCTGCCCTGGTCCTTAGTGAAAGCTTGAGCTCGGTGTCCAAAAAAGATGCTGTGAGGGGGCCAAGGATTTAGCTCAGTGGTTCTGGAGTCTACATGGCAAGCCCAGGGTTCTGAGTTTGATCCCCAGTAACCAGATACAACAGTGCTGGGTGTGGTAACACACCCACCAGCAATCTACCACATTCCACAATGCCAGGCGTGGTAGCTCACTCCTGTAATCCCAGCACTCGGGAGGCAGAGGCAGGAGGATTGCTGAGTTTGAAGTTTGTCTGGATTACATAGTGAGCTCAGGGCCATCCTGAACTACAAAGCGAGACCCTGTCTCAAAAAAAAAATGCTGTGAGTCTGCAAGTGGGGGCTGCATTCTTCCAGTGGCTCAGAGTGAGCATGCTCTGGGGGAAAAGCCATGGCTGCTGCCCAAGTTGTTAGCTGCCATGGGGCTGTCCCTGAGCCCCTGCTACTGAGGGAAATGAGCCAGTCTGCTCAGTGCCTCCCATCCCATTCTAGCCATTGCTGGCTGTTTCTGTGACATGTCAGATGGGGGCATGGTTTTCAGACCTTTCTCAGGAAGCTAGAACCACAGCACAAGACTGCTGTTTGACTGCATCTAGACTGGTGTCTGGTTAGTTTAGGGAACAGGGTCCTATGTTGAACAGGGCAGTAAAGTCGTGACACTGGCTGGTGACAGGGGCCATCAGGATGTCTTCATTCCTCTCTCAGCAGACACATATCTTACACTTCCTCCAGATCACACCCTGCCTGAGTGCTGGGTGGACAGCGGTACACAGGCAACGCCCTCATCCATGGGACATGCGCTCAGGGAAAGATGGTCAGCTAGCAGGTGCATGGGTGATTTCAGATGTGAAAGTGCCGAGCAGATAAGCAGGGTGAAGGACCTGGGAGTGGTGGGGGACATGGCCCAATCCACAGCGTGGTCGGGGAGACAAAGGCTTTCTCAGAGGTGGCGCGTATGACCAAAGTGGGGCCCTGTGGGGACATGTTCCTATCAGAGGATGTGGTCAGTACAGAGCCTCTAGGTTCTCTTAGGAAACACTGCTCCTCTTACTGGTCTGTCCCATCAGAGCCCAGGCTTGAACCTACATCTTCCGGGGTGCGCTTTGGTTTCTGGCTGAGAGGCCACTGCAATACTGCCTGCCTGACCTAGTTGTTCTTGCCCAGGTTGCCAGTGGCTGGCCTCTGTCTCTGTCTTCAACCGGGCATCTTGGCAAAGTTGAGAGCCTTTATTCTTCTTGTAGAGGTCACCGAGGCCGGCCTAGTGCGTGCTATGCTGTTCACTGCAGCTCCTTGTCTAGTGGCATCAGCAAAAGAACCCATAGCTGAGGGCCCTGGGTGCCCTCATTGTAGGAGGTCCTCAGGTGCAACATTAGAACCTCAGCAATGTCACTGATACCATGTCACCTAGATAGGTCACACGGGACATGAAGAGCAGACAGCACCCCACAGGAGGCAGTGTAACCACAAGCCAAGAGGGTATGGTCAGGCCTGGAGGTGTCACGGCTCATTGGTAAGATGGAGCCCTCGAAGCCAGCTGTGCCAGGGAGGCCTACCCTGTTTCTGCAGCTTGGCTGTGCCCTACCTCGTTGCCGCGTCTGCTTTTCCTTGCACCCGATAGGGGAAATGCCACCCAGAACTGCTCAGGCGTCTTCCTGGGGTGCCATGTTGTCCTCTGTTGTACAGTAACGAGCCTTGCCTTCCTGCATGCTCTGGGGACAGGCCAGCCAAGCACTTGTACGGGAAACCTGGAAGTCTGAGCTGGGCCCTGGTGACCAGGCCATGTCAACAGGCCTGTATCAGCCTGGAAGGCTATCCAGGGAGCCTCCAGGTCCTCCAGGTTTATAGGTCCAGGGAGCCATTCTGGTGCCACCTCGGACTCGGCAGGGTTTGCAGGTGTCGTGTGCCAAGTGCTCCTTCTAATGTTTCTCCCCTGCATGTCTGATCTCGCACCCGTGCAGGCATGACGAGTGTGCTGATGTCAGCCATTGGACTCCCCGTGTGTCTTAGCCGCGCACCCCAGCCCGCCAGCCCTCCCGCCTCCCGCCTGGCCTCTAAAAGTCACAGCTCAGTTAAGAAACTAAGGAAAATGTCCATGAAAGGTAGTTCCTGTTCACAAATGCTCTCTGGCCTCTGCTAAGCCTCCTCCGAGTCTCGCGGCCTCCAACTCTCCCATGCAGATCGCTTCTCTCTGACCTCCCAGCCCTGCCCAATTCCCTGTGGCCCTTTCTCCCTGCCCTCGCTCGGCAGCAGAGGTGGCTTCTGGGAATCTTGCTTTCCAGGCACAGTGGAGCAAGATGGGCTTGTTCCCAAGGACCCCATAAATATCAAGGTACAGATGAGGCCTGGCTAGGGATGATGGGGGGACTGTCCCCCAGTGGGGCCAGTGTGTGTCTTGGAAGGGCCCTGTCATAGGTCCCAGAGCTGGGCCACTTGGCAGGTCCTGCATTGACCACTGCCCTGCTTGTGGTATAGCCGGGGACGAAGGGGTTTCAGAGCCATGGAAGGCATGGCATATGTGATAAGACTGGCATGGTGGTAAGTTCTGAGCTGTTCTGTTGGCGGCATGGTGGTGTACAAGGCTGACTGGTCCACAGCCTGGGTTGTTGTCGCAGCTCAAGTCATCCTTGGCTCTGTGGCCTCTTCTGAGCATGAGCAGTGCCTGTGGCTTACGTGAGCTTGAGAGGACTGGAAGGACAGGTGAAGCAGTGCCAGCTGCTCTGATCACAGACTGCCTTGCCCCAGCCCCACCTCATGGGCAGTCGTGGTATCCAGGGAGGGATGGCTTAGGGCTCCTGACCCAGCCCTGGGCTCTACACAGGCTGCTCTTTGCTGCCTTGGTGGAGATGGACGTGGGCTGGATAGGGGGCAGCAGCCTGGGCACCCAGACTGTTTGGGAAGAAACAGGTCCCTATAGATCCTCTGGTCTTCCTGGCCCCAGATGTCCTGTTGTGAGGTTGACAGTCACCTGGCCAGCCTTTGTGTGTGTTGGTGTAGTACTGGGGATCGAATCCAGCACCATGCCTGGCCAGTGGCAGCTCCCTTCAGTGCTAAAAGGCTACCTGGGCAAGGCGTGGGTACCAAGCCAGCTTTACATGACCCGAGGACCTGGCCTTTGCATAGGGTGTCCCCGTGCTCCCTGCAGGGTGGCTTGTGTCCACTGGACTTTTCTAGTGGAAAAAGAAAATGCTGCCTCGGTAGGGTGTCCTGGCTGACGCATGGCTACCCCATGCCTGTGCTCATTGTTTTGGCCTAGCCTTCTCACAGGTGACCAGGGTATGAGTTCAGGAAGTCTGTATGGAGCGTGGGTGTGTCTGTGGCATACAGGGTAGGGAGGGAGTGGAGAGCCTGTGAGGAGGGGGATGGAGGTAGGTATGAGTGACCACATGTGTTCTCCCCTGCTGGTTGCTGCCCTTGTTAGGTTTATACTAGTAACACTTGGTTAGGTACTGGGTTCTACCCTTAGCTTGAGAGCCAGAATCAAGCCCAGTGTTCCCTGATGCCAGCCCCCCTCCTATACCAAGCCATGTCCCAGGTCACTGTCACCAGCATTTCTGGTCTGGAAAGATTTCCTTTGTTGACCCCTTAGGTTTATGTTTTTGTAGTCACAGGCTGAAGGCCATGAGCTTAGGCTCAACTCAGGAAGCACTTCTGGTCTCAGAGACTGGGAGCTCAGCCGTGCCCTTGAGATGGCATGAGGAGCCTGGCCTGGGGCTTCCAAGCCACATTGTTCCCCTGCTTTGGTCCTTCTGCCTCTCCCTGGCCTGGCTGCAATGCCATGTGATCCTGCTACTGCTGCCGCCTGGAGCCCCCCAGCTGTGCCAGGCTCCTGCTGGGAGCTCCTGCACTTGGGCAGGGCTAGGAGTCTGTGGAGGGGTCGCCTCCTCCCACCTTCCTACACGTGGCTTTGGGACCCCGCAAGTCCAGCCGGGGTGCTTCCTCTAGTTCTGAGCCAGTGGTGGCTCATGAGACTGACATTGGGGGGCACATACACACATGCCCATGTGCACTAGGCTCCTGGGACAAGCGGACTCAGAACTTTCCTCTGACTGAAATCATCCTCCAAGAGGAGTGAAGGTTGGATAAACCAGAAGCATCTAGGGGCAGTTCATCATCAGTGCTGTGGTCAGACATTGCTGGGATCCTCCACAGGGCCGGGGATGTTTGATGTGCCTGCCCGGCCCAGAGTTTTCTGGGGGTAGTCAGGAGAGGTTCAGCCACTGCACTCTTTCTCCCCACCCTCAACCACCGCCGTCTCCTCCAGGGCCCCGGTCTGGGCCAGCTTCATGTGGGTGGTCTGGTGGGACTGTGAGTGTCCTGTTTTGCGTGCTAACCTTCTGTCTCAGCCCTGCTAACATTTTCTCCTGCAGCTTGGACCTCTGCCTGTCTACCTTCCTTCCTGGCAACACTCTCCCCACCTCGCACACCTGGGACCCTGCTTACTTGCCTTTCTCTTCCAGGGGCTGCTCCAAAGCTGGAGCCCGAACAGGTGATCAGAAACTACACCGAGGAGCTAAAGACTCCCCCGGATGAGGTATGCATCCTGTTTGTCCTGCGCAGAAGTTCTTGTTTGGAGACTAGAGGAAACTCCACGTAAAGGGAACCTCAGCCTGGGCAGGCACCATGCTCCAGCCCCCAGTGGGAGGGAGGAGCCCCAAGACAAGGTAGCTAGGGGTGCGGAGACCCATCATTCCCATCTCATGGGTGAGCTGTGGTTCTGAGCAAAACTCTTGAGCCAAGTGTGGTGCACAGCCCTCCAATCCCAGTCCTGGGGAGCTGGGGCAACTTAACCTCTTAGTTGAGGCTTTTCTCAAAATAAAAAGAGGTAGGGATGTAGATCACTATAAAGGTCCTGGGTACTCCAAGAGAAAAGGGTAGCCTGTGTGATACCACCCTAGGGTCGGGGGTTCCAGCACCAGGGTTTGATGTGCCTGCCCTGCCCAGCAAGTTGCCTTGTCAAGGTTGTGCTTCTGCCCCTCTGGCTGATGGTGTGCTGGTTAGGGTTCCTGGGACTAATGGCCTGCCAGGCCCTTGCCATGTCTGCAGTGGTACCCAAACCTCACTCTGCTGAGCCACGTTTAGGGGACGCCTGGAGGTCCTAGAGTAGAGTTTGAGGTCAGGAGTGGAGTATGGAGCCAAGGTTTTCCCTGCTACTTTGTCCCGAGAGTTGAATATGAGAAGACCTGGGTAGGAGACATTGGAAGGAGATGCCTGAAAATCCTCTTGATCTGCTCCCTCCCCAGAGCCTCTCTGTGCACCTCTCCATGTGGCTATTTCTCTTGGCCTTGTGTTCCTGGGACTGTTGTCTGCAGACCACTGTCCTCGTGCTCAGCATGTAGCTGGCACTGAGCCTAGTGGTCCACATCTGGCCCATGCCAGGCCTGGTCACCCACATCCACGCACTGCCCCTGAGCTGGCTGTGTGCTCTTTATACCTCAGCCCATTCTCTTCTCTCACCTGTGCCACCCATCCCTACTCCTGTGTCCTTGGTGAAAGCAGGTCCAAGCTTCTCCTCCTCCTGTCCTCTCCGTCCTACTGTTCCCACTGCCCCTCAGGCCTCTGCTTCAACTTCGCCTTTAATGGGCACAGGTCTCAATGATTGCTCTGTATGCTCAGCCCCAGGAATAGACAGCAGCCTTCTACAAGGCTGGCCTACTGCCACCCAGCCAGCCTGGCAAACATGCCCTGTGTTTGGTCCCCCAGGACTGCATGATCTGCATGGAGAAGCTGTCTGTGGTTTCTGGGTATAGTGACGTGACCGACAGCCAGACTCTTGGGCCTGTGGCCGTGGGCCGCCTCACCAAGTGCAGCCACGCTTTCCACCTGCTGTGTCTGCTGGCCATGTACTCCAACGGGAACAAGGTGCCTACACTGGCTGGGTATGGGCAGAGGTGACCGCCGCCTCTGGAGAGGCGGTCCTGGGATGGCTGTGGTCCTTCCCCTACAGCCAGATGGGGTCAGCTGCTGGCTCTGGGTGGCAAGGGTGGGGTCACATCTGGCAAGACAGGCCCTGAGCTGGCTAGGAGGCTTTTCTTCAGGTCCTTCTGTCTCTCCCTGGCCTGCTCATTCTTTAGGGAGGGGCCAGTGAGGCTGGGGACCCCAACGGCTCCCCTCAGCTGCAGGCTCTGTTTCACTCTTAGCACTTAACATGCCTTTCACATCTTCCTGATCCATCCTTTTGCTGTCAGCCCTGTGCTGGTGAGGAAAAGACTCAGGAGTGCACCACAGTTGTCTGGGTCCTCTCTGCAGAGTCCTGTGCGTTCCTCGGTGCTGAGCCTGGCTGACAGAGGTTGGGAGGACAGAGAACCAAGTCCCGTGCCGCTGTCAGGCCTGGCCGGGCCTCTGTGTGGCACCCGGCACGTCCTCTGCAGCCACAGATCGCTGCAGTCTCTGTTCAGTTTTAGAGGTGATGAGGCTGGAGCCTGCCTTTCCCGCCTGGCCAGTCTCAAGGTCTTCTTCCCCCTTTAGAGAACAGCATGAGACTGTGATGTAAAACTTACCTTTTGGTTTTTGTTCTTTGAGACAGAGTCTTGCTATGTAGTTCAGGTTGGCCTTGAACTCACGGTGATCCTTCTGAATGCTGCTATTACAGGCGTGCGCCACCATGCCTGGCTCTCAAACTTGCCTTTTGAGAGCTCCTTGTTGGAAGCCAGTTTCTGGGAGAGGAGGCCTCCTGGGTGCTGGGTGAGCTCTGCCCAGCTAGGTCTCCAGGAGCCTCCGCTGCCACCTAGGTCAGGTGACCACAGCTGAGACTGTTGCACCTGCCTCGTCCCAGGATGGCAGCCTGCAGTGTCCCTCCTGCAAAACCATCTATGGGGAGAAGACCGGCACTCAGCCCCGGGGGAAGATGGAGGTGTTCAGGTTCCAGGTGTCACTGCCAGGCCACGAGGACTGCGGGACGATACTCATAGTTTACAACATTCCCCATGGCATCCAGGTAAGGGGCCTGTGCACGAGGAGCCACAGGGACCTTGCCGAATCACTTCCCGCCTGACAGACCCTGGTTCTGAGAGACGTGCTCAGGGACCAGATCCACACCAGGGCCTAGATCACGGTGGTGGGCTGACCCCGCCTGGACAGAGGGCCTGGAGCTAGAGCAAGGCAGAGTAACTGTCTTCCTCCTGGTCTCCTGCTGCCATGTGGTCCAGAAGCACTGCCCGTGAGGTTAGCTGCAGAGTGGAGGATTGTGAGCTGTGTGTTGGGTTGCAGTGTGGGCCAAGCATAAGACCCATCGCATCCCACCCTTCCCCTTTCATCCAGTTTGTCACTCGAGGGGCCTCCTCTCCAGCCACTTCTTAGAGCCAGGTGCGGCCTGGTGAGCCTGTGAAGTGTGCGAGGGCTGATGGGAAGGTCTGAGCCCAGTGCCAGGAGGGTTACCAGAGAAGCAGGAGGGTCCACCCTGGCCCTTGGAGGCTTCTGGTGTCACCTGAGAAAGAGAAGGCTGGCAGGCAGGGTCACACAGCGGGCACACTATGCAGGCCTGAGGAGAAGTGGGTATGGGTGGGAGGCCTTCATCACTTTGGGCCTTGGAGGGACCAGCTCTGTACCCTGAGCGCAGAAGCAGACGCAGCCAGGAAGGGCCTGGGCTGACGCTGTGGCACTGGGCATATCAGCTTCTGCGCCAGCCTTGCCATCCTGTGTTCCTCCTGCAGGGCCCCGAGCATCCCAACCCCGGGAAGCCTTTCACCGCCAGAGGGTTTCCCCGCCAGTGCTACCTCCCAGACAACGCTCAGGGCCGCAAGGTAAAAGCCCCTCAGCCACGTGCATGCCTCCATTCATGTTCTAGTGCCAGGGATGGAGCCCTGAGGGAAGGGCCAACACTGTTCTCCCCCTAGAACGCACAGAGGGCCAGAGAGCGGTGGCCTGGCTTCATGAGATTCAGAGAGGGTAGAGGCCGGGCTCGCTGCTCCTCAGTCAGGGTCTTGAGAAGCCACAGGAGGACTGGAGACCCTTGTGGCTGAGCTGTCCTGGCTGCCTGTGACCCCACAGGGTGGGGACAGCAGTGGGTAGAGGCTTCCAGATAGGCCCAGACTGTGCAGAGAGGGAGACTGAAGCTGGGCTGCCCTCCCTTCAGTCAAGCCTGAGAGGCTGGGCGCTCACGAGGAGGTACCCTTGGCACCCTGAAGAAAAGGAAGGGAGGGGCTGCTGGGGCAGTTAGGAAATACTCCTGGCTGCTCAGTGGGCCTGGGCTCACTCATTACTGGGGATGGAACCCAAGCCCTCCCTGGCAAATCCTGTCACTGTGCCTCATGCCCAGCCCCAAGCCAGGACTCCCAGGGAGACAAGCATGGAGGCCGGGAAGGCAAGGAGGATGCAGAGGCAGGCAGGGCTGGGTTCCAGCAGGGCAGGCGGCAAGCTGTTCATCCAAGATGAACTGTCTGCCTGGGCTCTGCCCAGAGTGGCCTAGAGGTGGCAGTGCCGCCGCTGAGATGGGGCAGGGGGACCAGTCCCAACCAAAGGTTGTGAGAGGCCCTGTGGTGCTGTTGGGTACGTGGCTGGAGTTCCGCGGGTCGCCAGACAGTGCTCAGCATGGAGGGGGAGGGGAGGGGGAGGGGCAGCCAGCGCCTCCTCCCTGGCCCTTCCTCTCCGCCTGCCACATTCTCCTCCTCACCTGCCTTTCCTGCTTCCCTTCGCAACGCCTCCCCTCCTCGCAGGTCCTGGAGCTCCTGAAGGTGGCCTGGAAGAGGCGACTCATCTTCACCATTGGGACATCCAGTACCACAGGCGAGACGGACACAGTGGTGTGGAATGAGATCCATCACAAGACGGAGATGGACCGCAACGTGACGGGCCACGGCTACCCTGACCCCAACTACCTGCAGAACGTGCTGGCCGAGCTGGCCGCACAGGGTGTGACCGAGGACTGCCTGGAGCAGCAGTGACCCACAGCCCCCAGGCCTGCCTCCGATGGCCCCAGCCCCGCAGCCGGCCCCAGCAGGAAGGTGCCTTTTCTGAGAGGCTAGAACACAGGTGGAGGGGCAGCTCCCAAAGCCAGCTCTGCCCGCCTCTCCCCCTCCCCTCAGGCAAGGGTCTGTGTGGGCGCGGGGCAGCCCTGGGAGCTGGACTTGGGGGGCTTACAATGCAGCTACCTCATGCAGGGACGGCCGTGTCCTCGAGGCTGCTCTGGGCCCCAGCACCAGGCCTGGTGGGAGATGGGCTGGTCCTTCCCAGCCAGGCGGGCGCAGGCCCTGGGTCCGCTTCTCTTACCTCACATTTTGTTTGCAATAAAGGCCCTGTAGCCAAAGCGTGCGGGCCTGGTGTGTGCGTCAGTGGATAGTGGGCATGGGTGTGTGCCCCCTGTGTGAGATCGGAGCCCTGAGCACAGGTGCCTCGCGTGCACCATGCACCTGGTGAGAGAAGATCAGGCTTCCCTGGCCTGTGCACGACCTCACCCGTTTTGTACAGAGCCAGTCATCCTCTCCCCAGGGCTTGTGTGAAACGGTTTGTTACCACCACAGAATCAGGATACAGAAAATACTTGCAAATTACATACTTGCTCATAGCCACGGCAGTAACTCAGAATTCAACAGCAAAGCAAATCCAAAAAAGTTAATCATATACCCGTATTCTCAGTGCTTGGAAGACTGAAGCAACAGCATCACTGTGAGTTCAAGGCCAGCACTGGCTGCTTAGCAAGACCTTGTCTCAAAGAAAAACCAGGCCTGGATTTTCATGCTTAACATTCTAGGAGGCTGATGCAGGAGGGTTGCAAATTCAAGGGCAGCCAATTTAGCACTTCCTTGTCTCCAAAAACCTGAAAAAGGGGCTGAGGATTTAGCTCAGTGGTTCTGGCATCTGCCTAGCAATTTCAAGGTCTGGAGTTTGATCCCTGGTACCACACACTACAATGCTCAGCATGGTGGCTCACTCCTATAATACCAGCACTCAGAAGGCAGAGGCGGGATTGCTGTGAGTTCAAGGCTCACCTTGGCTACATAGTGAGCTTGTAGCCAGCCTGAACTACAAAGTGAGACCCTGTCCCAAAGAAAATCTAAAAAGGGCTAGGAAAGTAAATCACTACCGAGGCCCGGGTTCAGTTTCCAGTGTGTGTGGGGGGGAATGGACAGGACCTGTGGTGCATTTCTGAAATAGAGCACTTCACCAGGGTTCAATCTCCACTACCAAAAAAGACTAGGAACAAAGGACTTGACATCTCTCTGTAGACAAACACATAAAAGGATGTTTAATTTCAATCAAGAAATGCAAGTCAAAACCACAAGGTAAAATAAGCAGCCTCAAGGGAGATGTGGAGAATTTGAGTACTGGTCCCATCTGTGGGAATGTAAGTGAGCTGCTTTGGGGAACAGGCAGTTCCTCAAAAAGGGGTGACTGTGTAGGCAATTCCACTTCCAGGGATATTCCAGGGCGATTTTGTGTGAACACATCCACACAAACGAGCATGCCAGTGTGTGCTGCCTTGTGACCTACCAGTCGGTGGAAAGACCCAGATGCCGTCGGAAGAACTGATAAAACTGCTGCGTGGCCGACTGTTACTCAGCCTTGGAAAGGAACAAAGTGCTGCTGTAGGCCGCTGAGTGCTGAAAGAAGCCAGGTGCACACCGCACAGGCTTTGGGATCCCGTGACAGCGAAACCCTTCGCTGAATCCATGGAGCAGAGAGGAGCCTTGGCTAAGGGAAGGCGTGGTGTTCACTTTCGGGGCGATAACAAAGCTCTGGAATGAGCATAGCACAGCTCCACGGGAGAAGCCACAGATGGGGGTTTACAGTGTTATAGCTGAAGAATATCCAGGGTGCTGCCCAAGGGCTGGCTGAGCTCTGCTGTGGCCTGGGAAATGGGCCCTGGGGGGGAGCAGGTTGGGGTGGCCCCACCCTCGCCCCCGGCCCCCCCACCCTCTCCCTAGTTGGGGTGGACTCCAGAGGGAAGCTCCAGGCACCCGAGGCGCAGGAATCCCAGGCACGCGGCCTGGTTTTCAAGCCAGGGCCTCCCCCTCTGCCCAGGAGCCTGGGTGGGGGCCCGGCCACCGGTCCTTTCCGGGCCCTCTCAGCCCTGGGGAGCGTGGGGAGCTTGTGCTTGTACAGGTCTTTCCGGCCCTCCCTGGCAGCCAGACGAACCAGCTTCTCTGACCCAAGCAGCCGGGGCGGGGTGTGTCCAGAGGCTGCCAGACCAGCCCAGCTTCAGGTACCAGCCTGCGGCGGCCATGGGGTTCCCCCGAAGGCAGCCTCGCCCTGGGCTGGTTCTCCTTTGCGTGCTGGTGTGGCTGCAGCCCCGCTGGTGCCTGGGTGAGTTGGGGTTCCTGCTGCAGAGGTGGGGCTCTGACTTGGAATGGGGGAGTCCCAAGGAGGGCCCCCAAGGCCCTCATGCTGACATCCACTGCTCCCCTCTGTTCACCATGGCCAGAGCTGGTCCCCTACACGCCGCAGATCACAGCCTGGGACCTGGAAGGGAGGGTCACGGCCTCCACGTTCTCCCTGGAGCAGCCTCGCTGTGTCTTTGATGGGCGTGCTGGTGCCAGCGACACCATCTGGCTGGTGGTGGCCTTCAGCGCCGGTGTGTGGTGTGGGCTTGGGGCCTGGGGTGGGGGCGAGGGCCCGAGGGGTGCCCCTCACCAGCACCTGCAGTTGTGGGGTGCCAGCCAGGAGCCTCTGCAGGGTGAGTGTGGACGAGGATGAAGGCTTTATCCTGGGGACTCTGAGGGGCTGGCCACGCTGGCTGTTTCTGGACTTGATGGGGGCGTCAGGGCCAGAGGCTGTGACCGGGGGTGCCCAGGGCTGGTGAATGGAGCCTGCTCGTCACCAGACCAGTCCCTGTCTCCCTTGTCAGTCCCTGTCTCCCTTGTCACCCCATCTGTCCATCCCACTGTCCTGCAGCCTCCAGAGACTTCCAGAACCCACGGACTCTGGCCGAAATCCCTACCTCGCCACAGCTGCTGACCGATGGGTACTATATGACGCTGCCCTTGTCCCCGGACCAGCTGCCCTGTGAGGACCCTCAGAATGGCAGTGGAGGCATCCCTTTGCTGCGAGTGGGCAATGACTCCAGCTGCCAACAGCAGCCGTACTGCAATGCTCCCCTGCCCAGCCCTGGGCCCTACAGGTGGGTGGTCTCAGTTGCCCCACCCCCACCCTGGGTTGGGGTTTGCTGGGGGAGGGGAAGTCCCGCCCCATCCTTCTAGCCTTGGTTTATTTCCTCTGTAAGGCAAGACTGTAGTACCCTTCCAGGCAGCCGCAAGGAGGTCTTTCCACTTCCTCCTGAGGGTGGGCCCAGGTGAGGGCATCTCAGTCAAGTGGGGAGGGGACAGCTGCAGGGCTGAGGCCACTGCAGAGCAGGTCTGGGCAATGGCCCCTCTCTGATACCAGGGATGGAACTCAAGGCCTTCCAGATGAGCTACCTCTCTAGCCTTTTTTATTTTTTAATTATTTTTTAATTTTTTTTGGAGACAGGGCCTTGCCTTGTCATTCAGGCTGGCCGTGAGCTCACTATGTAGCCCAGGCAAGCCTCGAACTCACAGCAATCCTCCTGCCCCTGTCTCCTGAGGGCTGGTTTACAGGCGTGAGCCACCACTCCAGGCATTGTGGTGTGTGGTATTGATTGCTGGTGGGCGTGAGTCACCACACTCTGTATCGCTGTATATGTGGTTACTGGAATCGAGTCAGGGGCTTTGTGCTTGCTAGGCAGGTGCCGGAACCACTGAGATAAATGTCTGGCCCACATTTTTTATTTTTTAAAACAGGGTCTTGCTAAACTGTCCAGGCTGGGCTCAAATTTGCAATCCTCTTGCCTCAGTCCCCTCTTGCCAGTGTACTGGGATTGTAGGCATTCACTACTGCACCCTGCTTCCTACCCCCTTTTACAGATGAAGAAACTGAGGCACAGATTGCCAAGTGCCCTGCAGAGGTTGGGGTGGGGCCGGGACAGGAAAGCAGGTGTCTCCTGGTGAGTTGCCCAGTTAGGAGAAGCCAGCAGCGGGGAAGGCAGAGACTGCAAGGCCGATCTGGACCACATCCACTCAGCCTCCTCTGCCCTCTCACCCACCCATCCATCGGGCACTCCACGCCCACAGCCACACCCCTCCAGACCTCCACCACCAGCCGACTATGCCAGCCTGCTGGGCCCCGCGCCGCACACATTCCGGAGCTCCCACTGCTCGGAGATACAGTACTGTCTGGGTTCTTCCGCTCTGCTTTGATACCCAGTGCCCGGGCCACACCCCTCCTCACCTCCTCGCCTTTTTTGAGGGGGGCTCCCCACTTCGAGGCCTCCACTTGGCTCCCAGGCCAGCACGTCAGCCCTCTGGGAGGCCAGGGACACCCAGGCCTGGCCCCCGGCCGAGGTGCCCAAACAGCTGTCTGCAGAGCAGCTGCCCAGGTGGATAGAGGCTGCTCGTGAGGGCCGCGCTGCCCAGGAGGCCTCCTGGGCTCTCCCAGCCCCGCCAGCAGTGCCGCAGTCTCAGCCCTGCTCCCCACTGCCTCTGTCCCCAGCGTGAAGCTCCTCCTGATGGACGTCAGTGGCTCTCCCAAGGCTGAGACCAAGTGGTCAGACCCCATTGCTCTCCGCCAAGGTAGTGCTGGGGTCGGGGGGCACTTATCCTGCGGGGCCCAGTTCAGCCCCATTGGCATGGACTCCAGGCATTTGCCAACCCTTGGGTGTCCAGTCCCCGGCCCTGTCATTGGCAGAGACAGCCTCCCCCTCTTATGAGTCAGGGGTCAGGGTCATGTCATCTGAAGGCCTTAAACGCCAGGCTCAGGGGACCAGCGTGGTGACATGGTCGTCTTGAGGGCTGCAGCTTCTCTGGTGTTGCATGGGGGCAGGGGAGGGGCATGGGTGGGAATGGGCTAGCACAGGGGCCCTCAAACCCCGCGGCCTCACACCAGTACCGGCCTGTAGCCTGTTAGGACCTGGCTGCACAGGAGGTGATGGAATGCGAAGCTTCACTTGTTCCCATCAAGGCTCTGCCTCTTGTCGGCTCAGCCGGGCATTAGCTTCTGTGGACTGCACATACGTGGGGATTTAGTGTTTGCGCTCCTTGTGAGAATCTAATACTAATAGAAATAAAGTGCATGATAAATGCAATGCACTTGAATCATCCAGAAACCATCTTCTGCACCCCATCCCCTATCTGGGGGAAAATTCTTTTCTGTGCAATTGGTCCCTGGTGTCCAAAATGTCGGGGATCGCTGGTCTAGGTGAGTAGAGGCTACTGAGATGGACGGGGTGGACTCAGGAGG
>PVIC010018965.1:0-31023 GCA_004025085.1 Thryonomys swinderianus
TCTGGCATTGTGGTATGCGGTGTTGATTGTTGGTGGGCGTGTGTCCACACCCAGCATTATATGTGGTTACTGGGGATCGAACTCAGGTCCTTGCACTTGCGAGGCAGGCGCCGAAACCACTGAGCTAACCCTCCATCCCCCAAACCTATAATTTTATCAGTTCTTTGGGAAACAGTTTTGTTTGAAATATCATCATCATATTACTGTATAACTTATTAGATAATTAGCTAACTGAATGATGTACTGGACATGTACTTTGTTATTAAATCACAACAAGAACAAGGAATATATAGCTTTGTGTAGATATGCAATTGATGAGGAAGTGGGATGTTTGGAGTTGTCAGGTGAGACAGAGGAACAGGAAGTCATGGGACAATATCTTCTGTCACCTGTACTTCCCTGTGCCAGGACATGGCTCATTCCAGTTCACCACCATGTGGTGCCAAATTCTAGTCATGTTGCTAAGCTGTATGTGACTCCTGTTTATTTTAGGAGACAGTGACAAAGTACAGATAACATAAAGAAGCTTCAAGAATGCCTTCATTATATCTTTTTTCCATTCAGTCCAATGCATCTTCACATAAGAATCTAACTCCCAGAGCATATTCAGGAGCGACTCCATGTGTTTTCTCCTAACTGAAAATATTTTACTTAGTCAAAAGTACTCTGCTAGTTATTACAAACCAAAGAATACAACAGAAGAAGCAGCAGGCACTGAACCAGCTGGTGAAACTCAAGTTGTCATAAAATGCAAATACCTGTAAAAATTATTATTTTATAAAATCAAGATGAATAATTCTTCACAAACATCTTACAGTTCTAAGTACAATATTTACATTAGTGAATTTGTGTCTAAGTGGTTGTATACAAAATGACAAACCAGAAGATATTTATGAAAAATTCACACCAGTTGTCGCAGCTTAGCATGATTTAAGCACATGTTAAAAAAAATCTTGATTTTATTCCCAGGGTGAAAAATAATTTAAAAAGCATATTTTAAGTTGTTTAAGTGAAAGACATTAGCTCCATGTTTAGAAATGCAACTGTATCTTCGTTTAATGAATTTTGTACTTTAAAATAGAAGACACTTAGATACTGCAGAACACTTTCACAGCTTACTAATGACAGGTGCATTTACAGAAACTCCCCTTTGAGTGCAGTGAGTAATGAATAAGATTTGAGAGTATGAGATAATGCTATCAAACTTGAAAGAATAAACACATTAAATGAAGCATTCATAAGGCAAAAACACCTTAGTATTAGCAATAGAGATGTGTGTCCCTTTAATTTTACATGTACAACACCAAAATTTTTATTTAAATCAAATTAAGCCTGTTGTCAGGCTATTCTAGATTGTTTTTCAGAATTCTGTATTCACCATTTGTATCATCTGGTCATAAAATTCTTCTCCTGGAATTATTTTCATAATTCGTTCTTCTCTTAAAGTTATCAGTAACTCTTTCTTTGTTTTTTTGGGCCTGAGATTTCTCTCTACAAGATAATGGAAATGTCTCCTCAAGGTTTAAAGCAAGAGTCTCTTATCATCTCCCTATCCTTTCTTCTTCTTGCAACACTATGTTCACTATCACATGAGGTATAAATATGTTTATCCTTTGTTCAAACTTCAATTTTAGCCCCAATAAATTTCTTTTCTCTAAAACCTGGTGCTTCTGTTGTCTCTTCAAGCTAATGACATCAGTGTACTTCCAATAAAGTAAAATAAAACTCTGCTAACAGTTTTCAGTTCCATTTCATCTCCAAACCTTACATCACATCATAAATCCTACCTCTGAAAAAAAAGCTTTTTGTAACTATCTTGCCTCTCTTCCACTGCTGTGGATCCTTTTAGCTGCCTATTTACATTACACAAAATGTCATCCACTGCCCTGGATTTATCTGAAACATCTCTCCTCAGCACAGTCCTGATTACTTGCTGAAGCAGTAATGGGTTGGTGTTATTCTGTGGCCTAAAAGCTGATGCCCTGTTTCCAGTCTTTTCAGCACAAAATGCAACACCCTTCAAATGTCAATGACAAATTTACAACTGAGTTTTGATTTCCAAAATATCTCCGTCCTCTTATACATGCTTGTATGTCACAAGTAAAATGAGTCTCATAAATTCACCTTTCACAATGATTCCTTTCCTGAAATATCACTACTGTTCCATCCAGTGAAACTGAACTCATCCCTAATACTTCAGGAAAAATTGATTTCCCCATTAACTATTATTTAATTCTAGTTAGAGATATTTTTATTTTTATTCTTCCTCTTTAAAAGATTTTTCATTAAGTGTGCTTTAAAGAATCTTGATACAGAATTTTATCATAAATTAAGCTATCAAAATTAAAAGGTTAATAAATCATCAATATATTTATTTTTATAAATATAAATAATATCATTGGAATAGTTTTCACCTTAATTCAATCAATGAGGATTTTAGTCATATTGAGTAATAGTTGATGTATGAAATATACAATTCTTTTTGGTTGAAATACCTCACATAATTCCTTATAACTCTATTCTTTGCAGCCAATGATCAGGCCTGTATGGCTTTTAAAAATAATAATTTCATACACACCTAGACTGTTTTGTTACATTAAGGATAAAAGGAAATTATCTATGCTTTTGTTTTCACCTTTATTGTAACTAATACACATAAAGGATGCTGTTCCAGATATGAAATAGATTGTGAATCTGAAGAAGATAAGTTGTATTCTTCTCTTTTTATTACCTACATGAAAACTTACTAAGGAACAAAATAAAAATGATGAATTCTACAAATGTACTACGACAAATGTTCAAGTGTGAGCTCAGATGTTGTTGAATAATAGAACAACTTCACACAATTATCACATGAGAAGCTGTAAAATGCATTCATTGACTTTGCTGCATGAATCCTGATTTGCATCTCCAGGTTTGGGAACCGACTTTGAAGTCAATTTCATAAGACTGGTGTATGTATAAAGGAATTATGAAACAGTGGTAGCCATTTGTAAATAAATCAAGAGCAGATATTACCCTTTATTCAGAAACTGATTCTATGTGTATGTAGAAAGGTATCTATGAATCAAAAGGGAAAAAGGTTAAGAAATGTTAATAATATTCAGGTATGTAAGATAAAAATGAATGATAAGGATTCATTTTTATTCAGTTCTTACTTTCTATTGGGTACCATAAAATGTTCTATATATTAAATTCTTTATTTCTTATTACAAATCTTAAGTATTTCTTATGGTAACATCCAATTTTTTAAAGAGGAAATATAATGTATAATAGTTTACATTGGTAGATAATTAGTAGAGCAACAGTATTAGTATTGAACTTGTAATTTGCACTGAATTAGCATTTCAACTTAGGGCCATGAAATTCATTTAAAAAATCTTAATTAACAAAGCCTGTATAAATTATCCCAATGTCAAAGTGATTTGAGGCTTTCTGAGAAACATTAAGTATAGATATATGCATTATGATTTTACTCAAGCATGTCAACTCTAAAAATTTGATGTTTTTGGCCCAAGAATATGTCCAGATTTTAATGAACAAAAACATTGTGCTCATTGGTCAACACACTACTGAAAAATCATTAGTCCTAAGTTGTGTTACACCTGTAGCACTATCATTTGGAAGGCTAAAGAAGGAGGATCACTATAGAGTTATTTCCTCAATGGGGAAGGAGGCCAGGAGAACGATCTTGGACAGACAAATGTTGTCAGCTGATGGCTGGTAGCCAGCTCTCAGCTGGTAGTTGGGAGGAGCTAATAACCCACCAGTGGATAAATGGTGACTATCAGTTAAATAACTGACAGGACTAAAAGCTGATGGCTGATGGTAAAGTTTATTAGGATCACACAGGCTTATCTAGTATACATGCGGAAGTAGTGACCATAATAATTAGCCATGGGAAAAGGAAGGTTGCCTGAGGACAAGTAAACATCTCAAGCAGAATACAAATCACATTTTATAAATCCCTGCAGAACATCAATGTAACATAAAATAATCAGAGAGGAGGGAGCACAAAGAAGATAACGACCGGCACAATTACAAGACACTTTTGGCCAAGGTCCCAGAGTGCCTGGGACAAGTCACGCAGCGGCCACGAGTCCTCAGATTACCCTAACAGATCACCATGAGTTCACAGCCAACCTGAACTACAAAGTAAATCCAAGCCAAGCCTTGAGTATACATAGAGAACCTGTTTAAAGTACAGCAATATATATGTACTCATGTTTGTAGCAACTCAGTTTGTGATACTTAAACCTCGGAAACAGCCCAAATGTCCCTCAATGGGGGACTAGAAAAAGAAGATGTTTTTTTTGTTTGTTTTGGTTTTTTTTGTTTTATAAAATGAAATATTACTCTGTGATAAAGAATGATAAATTTGAGTCATTTGTACTCAAATGGATATACCTCAGGGACATACTCATAAGTGAAATAAACAGGACACAGATATGTAAGTACTGTATTATTTTTTAATAGGAAAAACCAAAGGTGTAAATGAATGCCAAAGTGTATAACAGATAATGTGAAATAGGAAGAAAATATGCAAAAGGAAAAGAGAAGGGCAGGCTAGGGGAAAGTAAAGGGGAAGAAAAAAATTAATAGTTAAAAGAGGAAACAAAGCTTATTTATTTAGGGAGTGGGGGTTGTAGGGAGGGAAGGGGAAGGGGAAAAATGAGAATCAAGATGCATTAAGCACAGGTACAAGTTCTCAATGTTAAATGTGATCATAATGTATGTATAAAATATACTAATAAAATCAATTATTAAAAACAATAATACTTGCATACCTACATACATACATAGTGATTAATTTTTATTTGACTAGACAAAATATTTAAACTCAGTATTGTACATAACTGAACCATTATTATGGGAAAGGTTTACTCAAATAATATTTTACCAAAAAGTGACAAAACTTTCTTCACTTGTTAAGTCAGTATTTATTTATTATTCACCAGATCTTTTCTTTGGTTACATGAATCCATTATAAAACGTGCATCATAGTAGTCGCCTTCAAAAGAGAATGACAAGGGCCAGGGATTTAGCTCAAATGGTACCACACATACCTTGTATGCACGAGGGCCCACGTTCAATCCCTAGTACCACCAAACAAAACAACAACAACAAAACAAATATTTAAAAGACAATGATATCTTTGAAAAGAAAAAGAAAGGACATGTATATAGGGGTGGGGGGTTATAAGGTGGGTAGGGATTTGGGTAAAAATGAAAATTAACTCATGTCATATACCAGTACAAATTCCCCAGTGTTGAGTGTGATTGTGAGCTGCATATAAAATGTACCAATAAATAATTCAATTTAAAAAATTATCAAGGATGTCCTAAAGATAATGAACCTAATAATCCCAAAATGTCCAGAATGAAGCTAGTAGAGCAAGCAATTAAATGGAAGAAAAAAAAATATAGGAAGTATTTTGTTAAATAGGAAATATCCAAAGGGAATCTGGTGTGGGAACATAATGAGAGGAAGGAATAAATATGATTCTGAAAGAAAATGAAAAAGCATGTATATCAGGGGTGGGGTTTGTGGGTGGGTAGGGATGTGAGTAAAAATGAGAATTAACTTGTGTCATATACTGATACAAATTCCCTAAGGTTGTGTGTGATTGTGGGCTCTATATAAAATGTACCAATAAATAATTCAATTAAAAATAGGAATTAGCTCAAGGAAAGGTAACACTAACCTAGGATAGATCAGTTTACTTGATTGGTAGCCCACAAAAGGTGATGAAGACAAAATGGCATGCATGCTACGTGGGGAAATGAATTGTTGGTGCAGAGCAAAGTGTTGGCTGGGAAGGGGGGTCCAAAATGTCTGCACAGTATCCAGCACTTCCAGAACAACACAGGGGATTCCATATGGACAGGCAAATTTCAGGACATTTTACCTAACATTTATATATTTATCTTTTCAGTCACGTGATCTGAAGATTAGGTAAAAATTTGACGTGCTATCATTGAAGTTTTCCATCTCAACATTTTAAAGAGCAGTATGTCTAGAAATGAAATTTCAATTACTTTTTCACTAAAAGGATGTTGCTTCACGTCTTGTACTATCAGTTTCTAAATGGCTTTGGAATATCATACTTTATCTGCTAATTTAAGATCCCACAAGCAGAAAGTAATTATTCATGCAGATAATCCTGGACAGGAGTCCAAACACAGTGTTGCAGGCTACCTAATATTTTTTGAGTCAAATTACAGATATTGAAACACTTAATATCTACTACTGACTTTATTTCCAACAATGGAAAGCTCAAAGCTGTAGTCTAACATTTTATGCTATTTTGAGATATACTTATCCAAATAGTAAAATGTACTTCCCCAATACTTGGAAAAGACAAAATTTAATTTGTTATTCTCATCTCATGAATCTAATATTCTAAAGTCATGATCAAGTAATATGTCTCCAAATTGGAACTGGCATATTATAATAAAATAATTCTTGGTAGGGAACAGAAAAATGAAGGATGTGTTTATTATATGTCTGACTTTGCAACATTATGTTTCCATAGGTTGCTAATGAGTCATCAATTATTTTAGCAAATTGGAGAAAGAAACTAAAAGTTTTGCCACCCAATGCCACTTTAAAATTAAATGTGAAAATGCTTGAATTTCAACACATAAATATTGCCTTTATACCAAGACATATACAACTTTCAAAAATTATTATTTTGTGCTTTGATGGGGGTCTATAAGTTTTAAGTTGGAAACTCCTTCACAATGAGTAATTATGCCATACTTGGTACTGGAGACCAATGTGTCACACACACACACACACACACACACACACCACTTGAGAAAAAATTACACTGCATTCCTTATTTATAATCAATATGTTATTTAGGAAAATAATTTAAATTTCAACCAAAAATGAGATACTTCACATGGTAGGATTTACAGCAATTGTCTAATTCAATAGTAAATAATCCCAGAGCATAAATATCTCTGAAGATGGAGTGGTATCTTTTCTCTACCTTGGCTTCACTTTGAAATTCACTCATATTTTTTTTTTTTTGAGACAGGGTCTCACTTTTGTAGTTCAGGCTGGTCCTGAGCTCACTATGTAGCCCAGGCAAGCCTCGAACTCAGCAATCTTCCTGTCTCTGTCTCCTGAGTGCTGGGATTATAGGCATGAGCCACCATACCCGGCACCTCATAATTTTTATATGAGCTCCTAAGGTATATTTTGTGAAGATATTAAACAACTTTTCTTCTATTACTTCTTCCCTTTAAATCTTCCTCCTGTCTACATCTCTTATAGGAGAGTTCAAACTTATTAAAGTGTTTGGAGGAACCAAAAGTAAAGAATGAGTTGAATGCACCTCGCTGATACACCTCAGCTCTTTGTCAAGCTGTTTCATTGATCTTTACAGCATCAATGCAAAGATTCTTGCATTGATCTCTACAGCAAACCAGTTCTGTGTATTATTACCCTAGTCTAAAGACAAAGCAGTCACAGGCCCAATCACACAGTTATTAGCCATCACAGTACTTTAAAATGGACACTCTGGGTCTAGGTTATAGTTTTCATTTAAATTGTATTTTGTACTCACTACTTCGAACAAAGATCCCCAAGAGCCATAAATAATAGGAAAAGATAAACTTAATAAAAAAGAGTTTTGTCATGAGGATTTGATTAAAGTTAACTAGAAGCCATTTTCAGTGTAAAGCTATTGGGTAAAAAGAACAGTAAAAGAAAACCTTTAAGAAATAGGATTTGGTAGGCAATCTCATTGTAGACATGTAAATGTAAGAAACACTAATTATTTTGATGGAATATTTATTCTATGGTCTTTGTTCCCACCATAAAATACTGTAAGAATGAATCATGAGAGCTTGGCCTCCCTGAGTAGCACCTTCCCACAGCAGAAGCCGTGTCTGCCTGGTCACGGTCCACCACATTCTCCCTGAGTACATGCTTCCTCTCCAAAGTGAATCCAATGAACAATGTCTCCCTGCTAGAAATGATTTTAAAAACTACTTCAGAATCATTTTTGCTCTCTTTTCTTCCCACTAAAACATTGTAATCATCATGAGCTCACTATGAGCTTTTGTCACATACTACAAGAGGAAGGAGCAGCAGCGCCTCATGCTTGAGAATGATCTCCAACATATCTCTAGAAATTTTTGTGCATTTAACAGTGCGTATGAAAATTCCATGTAGGTTTAATATTAATTTTATTTATACAAATAGTTGTTAAAGTATAAAAACATGCAAATTTTAGTAACGACTGTGTGAGTTGGGAGGTACATGAAAATAAAACCAGTGGGTCTCATAAATCATGAAGGACTTTCTTCAACATTTCAGATGCAGCAAAATAATTTGTCATATATACATATATGTGTGTGTATATATATATATATATAGTAGATTTTTAAAAATTCACCATGTATTATATTTTAAAATAAATTCTCCAGTGGTTAGTAATAAGAGAAAGTCCTATAGAGAAATTACAATGAGAAATTGCAAAAGAGAGTTCATATCACACTTTCACTAAATTGTAAGCACTTACTCTTTTCATTCAAATTTGTCCTTGATGTTCTTTTCCATGTAATACAAAAGTAGAAATTAAAAACCATGAAGTTGGAAAATTAAAAAGACTTTATCCACAAAAGTTTACAAATAAGAGGAACTGTCTGACAGTAAAAAGGAGTAAGTTAATGATACATAGAACAATACAAATCATAAATGATTATGTTAAGTGAAAGAAGCAAACACATAGCAGACACACCAGTTTATTCCATCAGAATCCCAAATAGGATGATTCAAATACTGCATTTTATAGATTGATTGTGGTAGTGTTTACAGAGTTTCATCTGTTTCATAAACCTCATTCAATCAACACATATTTAATAGACGGTCTATATTATACTTTAATACATTAAGTGACTGTAAAATATATACTAAGGTAATATACAAAAATGCAACAATTGTGCTATCCTCATAGCAAACTTGTATTCTTACTTTTTGCAACTTCTCCAAATATTTTATTATACATATTACTTCCATTTTTAAAAGATTCAATAATGATCCAATATATTATTTAAATAACAGTAATATAGTTTGCCTTAGAATACTTTTCTCAGGAAGTTCACAAGCTTTTTTTATTGTTAGAAAGCAGATAGCTTTCTAAATCATACAAAATCATGTGAGTGTATATTTTGAAGTGTCTAATAAATTTATTGGACATTCACATACACATAATGCTTCCTAAGCACATCACTTTTGGAAGAGAAATACATTTTAGTAATTAACGATCATTTTATTAGAAATACATTTTAGCAGCTACTGACTACATTCTTTTTGAAGAATATTATAGTTTCATTATCCTTTTTAAAAAGAAAATATCATATAAATTGTACCAATAAAGAATTCAATTTAAAAAAAGAAAAAAATCAAGGAATACAGTAATAAATGAGATAAGCAATAAATCAGTAGTTTTAGTTAACAGTGTGTAAAGATTATATATGTGTCATATGCATATATAAAAATATATTTATGTAAAATATTATCTAGTGCCTTACAATATATTTTAAAACTAAATTATCATAAAAAGTCACAACTGCATTATATTCCTGTATATATTAGCAATTTAGCATAAACATTGATACATAATTTGCCACCTATCTGCATTTATTTATATTTATGAAACTATGAGTCATCCTCACTCTCTATTTCTGCTCCCATAGTGCATTAAAGAAGCATAATTTTAAGTAGAAACTTAGTTTACTGCTTTTTCTCTCCAATTTTAAGAGACTAGGGCCAGAGCCAGTCTTGTCTAGCATAATGCCAATTATGTCTATTCGTTTTTCCAGAATCTCTAAATTAGCAAATTTCTCATAATTTCAACAAGTCTTATTCAACCATGTAATTCTCTTAGATCAAAATTATCTAAACTAGTGATTCCCCAGCCATTCTACACATTGGAATCCCTTGGGAACCTTTCTAATATTCAATTCTTAAATCCTAATATAAGATTTCTGACTTAACTGGCCCTGGTGAATCACAGACATGGGTAGTTTTTAAAGCCCTCCAGAGGATACTGGGATTAATAACCAATCTGGGTTGAAAACCAATGCTCCAGATGGTTCCCTGGACTGAGAGTCTGATTATCTCTTCCATCTGGGCCACCATTCCTGAGTTATATTAATCCTTTCTCTAAATTGTATAGTTTCCTAAAACCATCCAGCATCTCTGAGCTTCATAGCCAATATGGTTTGTTCTTACCTTACCGATTCTTTTCCTTTCTCTTCTTCAACCACAGAGTCAATACTTGCAGACCACCCTCTGATGGTGCTGTAAGGACTGCTAGAAAATGGACTGTCTCTGCCCTACAAGGGGTGCGGCCATCCTCTTCCATGCCCTGCCCTTCTCTGTTGATTTAATGGGACATGTCTGCAAAACCTAATGAGGCTGGCAGCTCTTACACAGACAGCCTTTCACCATAGAAGAGCCTTGGTTAACTCTTCTGGTCAAGGGTAAATCTTTCATTTCTTCTCATGTCCTCTTTATCTCAAAATATCTTTCATAATTGATTTCAAATCATTGACTATAATCTTAATCACTTTCTCAATATACATTTAAAAAAATATTTTTTTGAGACAGGGTCTCACTTTGTAGTTCAGGCTGGCCTGAACTTAGCAATCCTCCTGCCTCTGCCTCCCAAGTGCTGGGATTACAGGCGTGAGCCACCACACCTGGCATTGTGGTATGTGGTACTGATTGCTAGTGGGCGTGATTCACCATGCCCAGTATTGTTGTATGTGGTGACCAGGGATCGAACCAGGAAGCTTGTACTTGCTAGGCAAGTGCTGGAACCACTGAGCTAAATGGCTAGCCCCTATTTAAAAAAAAAAAAAAAAAAAAAAAAAAAAGCTCAGCAGGCACCAGGCAGTCTGATTCCGACACATAATCAACACCCAGTCAGTTGATACCCTAAACCACTGAACAAAGACAAAACTGACAGCCCTCATCCAACACTTCTGGCTTTCCCATCTTCGCCCAAACTCCCTAAACAACTGCTGATCACCTGGTGTGCTTCCTGTTTCTGCATCTCAGCAGTTAAACTCACCTCCGGCCATTTGAGCCCTGCTAATAGCACACAACAACTCTGCTTCCCCAGACTCCACACACGCAGCGCTGACCCCCTCCTTCGCCGGCCAGCGGGGACTGCCACACCCCGCCCCTTCCCTTCCCTCCGCGCCACTTATTTACCCTAAAGCTGAGGAACGTCAGACTGTTCCATGCCTCATCTCCACAGGTCGCTCTCAGAAAGCTACTTGTCACCTCCGTGACATTTTTGCCCCTTAACTTGCTTGCTCATATTGGCCTTTTCTCACCTGAGCTTTTCCTCCAGCTTCAACTTCCCCTCCAGTGTAATCACCAACCTCCTCCAGGTCGTGTTCATCAAGTTCATTACAACCCAGCTCAGGTTTTTCACATTCTACCTCCACTTTCTATTAATCCAAGCAGCATGACAAACAGTAATTTTCTCGGGCTGTTTAGTTAATTCCGCTCCTGACAGAAGTCAAAACAGGAACCATTGTGGGCACCAGGCCAGCCACCACTGACAGTCCCCTTTCACCGTTTTTGAGGCTCTCCCCGCCTAAAACGGACGTGCATAAAATTCTTTGGCCTGCAAGGTCAAATTCCCAGGTTTGGCCCTCAGTTTCCGACAGAGAATAAATAAAATTCAATGCTCTAGTACACAAAAACAGGCACCTGCTGCTGCTCAGAACTGACCCTCCTCACCCCTGTCCCCTGAATGCCCTGCCGTCCACCTTGCCTGATTAACTTCTCCCTTTCACTTCTGCTCCACACTTTGCACATTAAATCCCGAAGGATTAAATCTACTGACTGATTTCCGCTGTGGTCCTAAACTGCTGAGAATTAAATTTGCTTGTCATAGAGAAGACAGGCTCTGTCTTTTGCAAGGAGACCTGCTGTTTCTTTACCATGTCCAAACTTGTAAGAGACTGCATCAAAAAGCTGAGCAATGAATTAACCAGCCTGCAAAGTCAGGCCTCATCCCAGACCCTTCCTGCCTGGCTGACCACTTCCTGGTGCTCCTGGCTCATAGCCCTCACTGGGCCCGTGGTTTCAATACTCAGCAGGATCCCACGTGCCCCTTGTCTTTCTGACCATGTCCAGCTTAGACCAGCTTGTTCACCTCTCACGAGGCTACTGGCCTGTTTCTCCCCGTGTTAGGCCCCACAGCTTCACCTCCGCTCAGCAGGAAGCAGCCTGATGAAGACACACACCCCATTCCTGACTCCCAGAATCATTATGTCCTCCATTTGTCCCCAGCTGCCGATTCCTACCTCCTGTGGCCTCCTTCCTGAGCCTGGGAAAGATGCTTGATCTACTAAATCACGACCTCACCTGCCCAGTCAGGGTGCCCGTTGCTAGAGACACACACTCAGGCCTTCTCAGTTCCCCAAACTCACCCCCCCATTACATCCCACCTAAGCCTCTCCCACTAACCCTCTCGCCCTACCGATGAAAGACCAACCCCAACAAATTGGACTCAGACTCTTCTTCAAAGTTACTCCAGCCAGTTCTGCCCCAAACCCCCAAATTCCGATTCCCTGTGTTCTTCATGCGTCCATCTTTATTTACCTAATGCTTCTTAATAATCTTAGAATAAACCTCTTAAATCATCTTAGATATTTTCTTATAGGCACAGAAGAGTGATTAATACAGCCATTTAGTAACATTCCTGATTTTCTTACTTCTCTGTTTTAATACTATTCCTAAAATATGTAATATTTATTTTAAATAAAAAGTGTCAATGTATAAGATAGAAAATATCTTTGGAATAACTGTGTTATAACTGATCATTTAAAAATGAAACCTAGATATATGAGTTCAGTTTATAGCATAAAATAAATTCTGTCAAAAATAATTTATCAGTGAGTACATTTAAACTAAACATTTTATTTTCCTAATTTTTTCAGCACACAACATCAAAAGAGATGTTTCAAACTGAAAGGGAAAACATAGTACTTATTTGGTAAGTTTTTGTTTTTTTTATATTTATTCATCTTAGAAATTGTCCAAATGAATAACATCAGAATATCAGTAGTTTCTCTTTCCTTTTTATCCTTTAAAATTAATTTTTATAGATTACTAGATAAATTCTGGTTAAAGAACTCAAAACCTTAAATAGCATTGCCATAACTAAAGTTTAATTTCTACTTCTGTTTACTCAATATATAAGACACTAAAAAACTAAAAATATGCAAAAAGAGTTGGTTCCTTTTTCCACTTTAGAAGTGAAATATATTCCTAAATCTGCAGATGATTTAATTATAGTTTTCCAAAGAAACTGTTCATCTTATTAAGGAACATAGTTCTGATACAATTCTATTTCAGAATTTAAATTTTATGCTATAATTATTCATCATATATGTTGATTTTACTAATTATGTGCTAGTAGCGTAATGCATAAAAGGTTATTGCTTTTATGTATTTTGTATTAGTACATGTTTATAGTACACAATGTTTACATTTCTTGTGTGGAGTGCAAGTGAGTAAAAAATGTAAAGATAATTTGTATATTCCTAAATTATGCTAATTAGCAAATAATAGATCACCTTATTTTCACAAGAAATCAGAAGAGAAAATCAAACATGTTTCTCCTGGTTGCTTCTGGGTACTCATAAGGACATTTTATAACCTAGTCATATCAACTTTGCACCTATGTATGAAATCTTAAAAATAGGTCTCAAAATAGGCTTTATGTCATTTAGTATAGCAGTTACTTACAGGTCATCTAAATTGCATTACATATTTTAAGTACTCAGATTAATTAAATCCTATGAGTTGATGTGCATAGGGTATGTGCATACATGATTGGTTCTGTGTGAGGAATTTGAGCACCCTCGTACGGGGTGTGTAAGGGAAGGGAGTCCCAGCTGGAGATCAAGGGATGACTGGACTGAACCGTAGTTGACCTGAGTTCTAGCCACTTACCAGTGTACTAGTAGTTCCATGTCCTGACTGTTGCCTGAGCAACCAAAGGGTAAATGCTCTGTAGCAACTCGACTGGTCCCGTGAACCTGGCCAGACCTTGGATATAAGTTGTGCTCACCGAGTTTCATATACCTGGAAAATATCAGCTTCTGAGAAACTCTCTTTTCACTTAAACTTTCACTAAATGACAGTGTTGACTTCATCAGCCTGGGAAACGCAGTTACCGCCGCATGTCTGGTTTTGAAGCATTCAGTCCCCTGTCAGTGTCCCCACACTCTCTGCACTCCCACAGCAGCACTCTTAGATTTCTTCAGGATTTCCAGGGTGATCCAGGGGCCATTTTAGTTTGTGTCCTATTAACTTCCATCCTGTCACACTCAAGCAATTCTTACGAGTGCTGAAAACCACTCTTAGATATGGGCTGATGGTTACCATCAATGTCCTTAGATAACTATCCAGAAAAAGGATGAAGTTCTGAAAGAGACACTTACAAAACCCTTGAACTGATGGATAGATATGATTTAATCTGCCCAACTAAGGGTACACAGCAAGCCACAGCAAGCCTTATTCATGCTCTTGGTGGAACTCATCCCCGGCCAAATGCCAACACCATCCTCTTCAGTTTACATTGTATCCTTCCAAAACAATCTTCACTTCCCTGTCCCCTTCGAAAGAAGCAGCTGTGTTATTTGACAAACGTTTTGCGTGCTGAACTGTTTATGGAGTTGCTGCATTAACCTTCTGTTCTCTTTCAAGCATCAGGTGTCTCACTTTCAGAAATCAGCTAGTCCCAGGTGAAAAGAGGGAAAAAGAGCTAGCTCAGTTCTGCACAAATGGGACTGGAGCCAATTTCCTCAAGGAAATGCAACAACCCTTAGAGGCACTTTGTCAGCCTGTGACCTCACTGAGCAGCAGTGTCGCCCAAGGGGTGAAAACGTGCAGCCGCATAGCCTCCCTCCCTCCCGGAGTCTGCGGTCAGGGCTGTTCTATTTGCTGAAAGTAGGATCAAGGTCCTACATCATTCAAGACATGACATATTGCATGTGAATATGATCATTCCATTGTACCCTGCTCTAATGCAGAGTGCTGTTTTTGAACAGTGTAATCTTGATCTTAAAAAGATAAATAAAAGCAGAAACATAATGCCTATTCAACAGTCCCCTTTTCTATAAAATCACTTCTTATTCTCAAGGGATTAAATGGTTTGAAATATGTCTTGCTTAATGTTTTTAAGAAAAAATGGCCATCTGGAACTTTTAGGACATCTTGCCGCTGAAATTTATGAAACTTTTGTATTCCTTGTCACTTATGAGTGTTATGTTTATTGATGTTTTATGAAGTTTTTCAATTAATTTACTTCATTTTAAGTATCAATACTTGGTGTAATGGCTCCTTCATTTTTTTTGGTACTACCTCCTGAGTTTATTCAGTAATTTTATATGTTATGTTTCCTTGTTAAATTTTAAAAATTTGTCTTAGAATTGCTTTCAAAAGTTTAGGCTTGTTAACTACATCATAAAAGATCTAAGAGTCAAAGCTTAGAAAAATGTTTTATACTGTAGGATTTGATGAGATTTGACTCATCTGCTTTGTTTTCTTGTAACACTGTACATTGCATTCAGTATGTTTTCAAGTGTAATATTTTGTATGATTTTTGAGGCATTGTGTAATTTGGTTTTGATGTTTCCTTTTTCTAAGGTTGATCTTCTATTTGCTTAATTTCTAGATAATAACTTAAAAATTTGGTAGTAAAATTGTACCTCCATGAAATAGTGCCTGGAGAATTTTACAGCACAAAGAAGAAATTAGTTTGCTGGCAGCCTCAGACCCCAAAACGGTCTTCTCATGGCTCAACCTCCATTCAGCCCAGTGCAGTGGTAGAATAAATTGCTTTGGCTGTTGCTCTCAGGGCCTCAGAAATCTGCAAGGCTGGCTTTGCTGGCAACGTCATTCTGTACCCACTCTCCGTATTCCCACTCGTTTTTGAGAGCAGCAGACCAGGGACTGATTGTGGGCATGGAGCCGGCAAGACTCATACTTGAGGGACAGGCCCAAGTGACATCCTGACCTTGAAGCACCTTATCAAGCATTGGGCTGGCACCACCTGGGATGACATGGAAATGATCTGAGCCACAGCTTAGGTTCAGTACCTAAACTGAGTACCTAAGTTCAGTACCTGCTCGCCAAAGACTCCTGGATGCTCAGGCCAAGGGAGAAGTGATTCAGATCTTTCGAGATCTTCTACACATCCACCGTGTGTGTGGCCTTACAAGCTGTGGAGTCTATGCACACCTTAAGGTCCTCCACTGACTTCATCATGAACTGTGAAAACAGAGTGACAACCCCATGATGAAAAGAGCTATGCTCTCCTCCAAGTCTTCCTGTGTTTGGAGGTATCTGGACAAGACTTAGTTCTGTATCTTGTGCCAATTCTGACCAAGGGTAGCTACAGGTGTATCACCATAGCCAGTGGGAAGATGGTGCCTCACACAGAGCAGATGTGTCACTCTGTACTTTCAGCAGAAGATAATCACCACTGCACCCCCCACTCCAAGCTAGGAAAGAACTATGAGCTGGTCTGTAGGCCAGTAACCACCATCTGCATCTAGCAGTTCCCACATCCAAAGCTCCCTGTTCTTGACTTCTTTCCCAGGTACAGAGTCCTGGGGCAACCACCAGATCATCATTCAATTCCACCATTATGTATAATGTGGGCAGCCCAAGGGACTTGTATGCCAACATGGTACTGTTGGGTGGCAACACCATGTACTCAGGGATTTCCACAAGAATGCAGAATATCACACCTCTGATGCCAAGCACTGTTATGACAAAAGGCATTGCTCCCTGTGAACACAGTATTCGGTGTAGATCTGTGGCTCAGCCTACTTTCTGTCCACTCTCCAGGAAATGTGGACAGTGATATGTTACACCCCTCTACCAACAGAAAGACTTAGTGAGTCTTCTGCTAAATGGGGTTATTCTGAATAATTTGTCTTGGTGATTATATACACATTAGTATTTAAGAACTGGAAAAGAGTTTTCCTTGAAGCTTGTGCCAGTTATCAGCACACTGGATGATAGTACTCATTGGTTGTTTTAACCTTGTATTTAATTTAATTGTTGCTTTCACGTGTTTCATATTCTATTCATATCCTTGATTTAAACCCATATAATCCACATGGCTCAGCCACTTGGAGGCTGGGCTGGCAGCATGCTCAGCGGAGAGAAATCTGTGGATCACAGGTAGTGCCTAACACAGCGGAATGATCATGCAGTGTATTCGTGGAATGGTGCTGACTCTTTCAGAATTTCTCAAGCTCCAGAACAGTTTCTGTGCCAGTTGTCATTTCCATCTTGCATCTAATAGGATAGGAAAGTCCAAATCTTGGAACCAAATTTCCATTATTGCTGGTGTTTTTCTGCCTGAACACAGTGAGGAAATTGTTAGTACTCAGACCACAAACTACTGACTTGTGCACAAAATATCTTGGATAGAATTCAACAGTACAAATGTAGAAACATTAAAAATTTCATATTTCAGCTCTACAAAGACAAGAACAATAAAATTTAAGCAAACGTTTATACTGAAATAATTGACATGGAATAATAAGTTGCACAATTGGATAATGTATATGAGACATGATGTTAAACACATTTAAATAATTCATACATGGCACATTTAAATTCAGATTTTGAAGTATGTTTCTCAAAAACATACTTATGTTTTACTTATGGCATAAGAAAAGAATCACTTTTAGGGATCATCTTTTTCAACTCTGTAATACTCATTTTGAGAAAACTGGTATCTGCAGTAGATAAAATTTGATATTTGCAATAGATAAAATTTATGCATACAGAATACGTCAGAGATGGGAATGTAGCTCAGTGGCATAACAATTGCCTGGCATGTGAGAAGCCTGAGTTTGATCCCCAGCACTGCAAGGAAAGGAAAATGTAAGGATTATGGCTGGACTATAATCCTTAATAGATTGAAGATATGCAGACGAGACATGGTGAAGTTGTCTGAATAAAAGCAGGTTGATTATCTTCAGAATAAAATGCTTTCTTCATACTGGAGGATCGTTTTTCAGTTTTCCTCACTGAAAATTCAGTCTCCTTTAACACTAATATGTTATAATATAAATTTATGTATTATTTTTATATATAATATATATAATATATAATTATATATTATATATATTATATATAATTCCTAATGAAAGCACAGGAATGTATTGAAAACGTTTCATTTTGTTTGGTGCTTGGGATTGGATCCACGGCTTTGCCCATGCAAATCATAGACTCTGCCTCTGAGCTACATCTCGAGCCCCAAAGAAATGCTTCTAATATCACAGGAGCCAGCCTATGAAAGAACGTTACAATGTCTTCATGTTTCTCATAAGAAGCAGAATGTAAAGCATAGACAATCACCATTTATGATTATAATTACTTACATTTGAAAGAATAACAGGCTTTTGGGCCAGAGGGTTAGCTCAGTGGTTCTGGCTCCTGCCTCGCAAGCGCAAGGTCCTGAGTTCGATCCCCGGGAACCTCATACAGTCCTGGGCATGGCGACTCACGCCCACCAACAATCAACACTGCATACCACAGTGCCAGGCGTGGTGGCTCATGCCTGTTATCCCAGCACTTGGGAGGCAGAGACAGGAGAATTGCTGAGTTCAAGGCTTGCCTGGGCTACATAGTGAGCTCAGAGCCAGCCTGAACTACAAAGTGAGACCCTGTCTCAAAAAAAAAAAAAAATAAAAAAAATAATAACAGGCTTTTTACTTGGTATTTTGTTGTAAATCTCTTACTGGTTGACAAAAAGTGTCATTTTAAATAAATCTATGTGGTTTTTTTTGATATTTAGAAAACAACTGGTAAGTGCAAAAACAATATACAGATATGTATGGATTTATAAAAATGTATGTTGAATAATTAGAAGATTAAAGAACAGCTTGTCATTCAAGATAAATATATAAAATGTGTTTCAATATCTACAACCATTTCGAATCACTTCAAATTTGTCTCTGTGTTCATTTCATACTCAAGGCAAAATTCAGTTATTAGAACAATTTGTCTATCTCCCTTCCTTTCTCATTTTCCTTTTATATCTGTCATAGCTCCTTCGAGATGATAAGGTTTTTAAATATTTATTACCCCTAGATTTGAGCTTAGTGCCCACAAAACTTTACCTGATGCTTATGCAAGACTTGACTTTTCTTTAGATAATGACATTACCTTGTCAAGAAGTATTAACTTCCTGTCTAATCAGAAGCACTGGAAAATTTCTGATGCTGTGAGTCAGTTGGCATGGATAAATGGCCTTACCTTTTGCTTCCTTAGCTTGAAGTAGAAAAGCAGATTTTTTCCAAGTTTTGTGCTTATACACAGGTGGATACAAGATTAGTGAGTATGGCTACTCAGTTTTTTATTTATTTAGCATACTAAGTGTTTTAATGATCCGGTGTCTATGTTAAGTAATGTGAAAGATGTTAATATATAAACTATAATGCATTGTTTATTGAAGGGCTTCATTTTTGGTATAAAATACCAAAAAGGATGGTACTGTAGATTTTATTTTTTAGAAAAAAAATGATCTATTTCCTCATTTGAATACTTTGAGAAATAGAACCGTTGCCTCCATTGTATGTACTATATTTTTACCTTTGTAACCTCATGAGGGAAATAAACATGCTTTTTAAACTTTATATCTATCCATCTGTTGTCTCTCCAGGTTAACATAAATAGAGAGAAAAAAATCTGTCTACAGATTTTAAGATTCTGTGCATCCCGAGTAGTAGTTTTAGTCTGTCGATTGTTTATTTGTTGTGACTTCTTATTTCTGTGTGCCTTATTTCTGGATTAGCACAGATTGAATGCAAAAGTAGAGATCAATACTTAGTTATTCCATCTTAGCATTCTATTTTTTCAAAGTTATTGGGGTCCAAATTAACAATGCAGTTTTTGAAACTATGAACCTTAAAATCAATTGTCCTTTCTAAAAATCAAAATGAGCCAGTATACTCTTATAATATTAGATATACAATACTATGACCACTTTAATTTCAGTTATTTCTGTGTGCCTACCATTTGTGTCATCCGAGCTGGTGAGTTACATGTTAGTCAAAGTTTAAGTTGCATATAATACATTTCTTCTTATTAATGGCTTCACCTAGTCACTACTATTCATTTATTTAACAGTATTTTGATGTGGTGGACAACATGGTGAACTACTCATAGAGAATAAATAAAATAAACAGCCTTTGCCTTCATTGAATCTATAAAAAATAGAATTATGGATTGAGGTGGGAAACCAGAAGAGACTTGCTTCTTTAGAGTGTATACACAAAAATCATTTATTTGGAGAGGTGGCATCTAAAGTGTTACCTTGGAGAGATTATTCACCATATCAAGATAGAGAGGACAAGGGGGCATAAGATGAATGAATACAGTGTGGCTTTGTGATAAAGAAAATGTTGGAATTTTGCCAGGGATTTAGCTCAGTGGTTCCAGCACCTGTCTCACAAGGGCAACGTCCTGAGTTCAATTCTCAGTGACAAGAAAAAGTTGGAATTTTCAGGAAACACAAAGAGTAGTTAAGGCTGGAGTTTCATACATTGCTGAGGATATACGGCCAAGTGATACTGAGAAAACATGACACCTGGGTCAGGTAGCTTGTAGACAGTAACTGAGCATTTCATTTTAAGAAGAAAAATCAGAGTATCTAATTAGCATAGAATCTGTAAGACTAATTATTTTAAAATAACATTTTAATTTTGAACAGAGACAGGGAGATTTGTTTGGAGAAAGCAACAAGGGAATAAGAGAGAAACCAGTTAGGATGATGATGTGGGCACCCATAAAAACAGTTTAGAGTCCCACCCAAAATATGGCTTCCATATTGATACTGATGGCAGGTCTCTCTCTCTCTCTCACACACACACACACACACACACACACTCCTCCCTGCAGTATAAAAATTTAGTACTCAAATATGATGCTTTCTGGGAGAACAGAACAGATCCCAAGCAAGTCTGGAGGACAGGCTGAGAAAATAGTGACAGAAGCTCTTGGTCATTCTATGATATGTTTCATGGGGGTCAAAATAAGGATTCCTATATTTGCCATAAGAGAATGCATGGCACAGAATGGCAAAAGTATCTGATAGCATCTAAAAGCTATCGAGGGATAATATAACAATCTAGGCAGGAGATGAAGTGGGCTCAGTTTAAGACATAGCAGGCACAGTAGTACAAAGTCACATTCGAGACATACTTTGGAGACAAAACTGATCACTAGGCAAGTAAAGTGTTTCAGAAGCTACAGCAAATGCTCTATTTTCTTATTTTAGTATTATTACTACTTGGTTTTGACCATTCTGGATTAGCATGGATTGAACACAAAAGTAGAGATCAATACTTAATTATTCCATCTTAGCATTCTATTTTTTCAAAGTTATTGGGATCCAAATTAACAATGCAGTTTTTGAAACTATGAACCTTAAAATCAATTATCCTCTCTAAAAATCAAAATGAGCCAGTATACTATTATAATATTAGATATACAGTACTATGACCACTTTAATTTCAGTTAAGAAAAGGAGTGGTTTATGATTTAATGCCAAATTGTTCACATTAACTTAATGTATTATCTTTGAAATTGAAAAATAAGTTTTAAATGAAGAAGGCTTACATTATATTTCTGAATCTAACTCTAACTGTGGCTGTAGTTCAATTTTCAAATTTCTATCAGCTTCATGTTTCTCCATTGCAAAAGGGAAAAATTATAAATCCCACTAGGACAATGTAAAAATTAAATGGAATATTAAATATTTTGATACATTGAATAATGAGCACCCAGTAGACATGAAAGGGTTTGACCTATTCCAGAAATATTGAATGTATTAGTCTGATTGCACATTAGAGATAAGAAGATAAATCAATTATGATAAATGGCTCAAGGAAGCTACCAGTCCAATGAAAAAGAAAATTGGTCAAGTATGGTAAATAATCCTGTAAACATTCCTGAGAAGGAAAGGTAGTTGCCCTGCAATTCACTGTCTCTAGCATGAGGACATTGTGGAAAGCAAAGCAAAATCATAAAAGAAAAGAAAGAAGAAAAGGACATTTCTGATGTCATTCTAAAAATGACATACTTAAACTTGTACCCTAGTTGATGTTATTATTTGAGTCTAAAGTGGCCCCCCAAGCTGCACGTGTTTGGAGGGTGATCAGATATGCCTTGTCATCAGCAGTGGGTTAATCTACTGATGAATTTGTAGCAGAGTTCCTGCTAGAAGAGGGGGTGTGGTCAGAGGAGGCGGTCACTCTGGGCCAGATCTACGAGGTCCTGTCTTCTTCATGATGCCACTGTCTCCTTCTGCTTCCTGGCCCCATGATGGTGGGAGTTTTCTTCTTTCCCACAGGGTCACACTGTGCCTTTCTATCTTGGAGCCAGAAAATCATGTATTTAAAATATAAACTAAAATAAACTTCTCCTCCCTTAAATTGTGCGTGCCAGGGATTTTGTCCCAGTGACAAGAGAGTGACTAAGACAGTTGATGACACCAATTCTTAAAAATATATTAAACTCCCACTGAGTTGGATGGGCTTCTCAGGAGGTGACAATGGCCAAGAGAAGGGGAAGACGAAAGGAGGTGGAAGAGATGGAAGAGTTGGTGCCTACTTTTAATTGCTCTGCGTAACACATCACATACTGTCTCATAAGCTTAATGTTCACCCAATCAGCCGAAAATGACAAGATGACAATGTGGGTAAGTGTTACACCACACAAAAATAAAAGAACAGATGGGATTTCCAATTACAATTTGGAATTAGAAAGTATAATCTCTTATTCACAGAATCTTATAAATCCTTTAAAGTTGGTAAGATTGCTGGTGGAACTGAATTAGTCAAACTGGCAGTCACAGAAGAGAATACAATGAAAGCAGTAAGTGGTGCTGATTACAATCTGGAGAATAAGCAAACTGAAACCTTAAGTTTATAGTAGAATTGAAAAAAGGATTTGATGTTTTATGTATGTGTTTCTACTTTTAAGTAGTCAGCATGCAGCTGTGTTATTGTTCGGAAAGAAGCCAGACCCCAAATTTAACAAGAAGTCAGCAAAAATATATTCAAGAGTTAATTTTACTAAGTGCACACAAATAAAATATTCTGCATTCTGAATACACTCTAGTGGGAATGTGGAAACAAAACACAATAGGACATTACATTGAGGATATATGGTCAGCTCATTTTCCCAGGTTTTCAATTGTCCTTTCTTTTGTTTTAAATTCTAGACATTTGACTTAAAAGGGTGAGAGGACACTATAAAAGGAACAAGAAATGTATACACTGTCAAATGATAGTGCAGAAACTCTGAGATTTTCAGTCTTATCAAATAGAAGGAAGAATATTGCCAGCAATTTAACATAAGCTCTGCCAAGATTCAAATCTTTCATTTCGGGTTGCCTGCATTTTATATTAAGTAAGAAAGCAAATCTCCCTCTCTCTCCCTCTCTCCTTTCCCTCTCTCTCTCTCACTCTCCTCTCTGTCACCGCCTCTCTTTGCTCTCTGCTTTGGTAAACACATGGAAAGAGAACATGTATACTATATATTTCGATGGACAACAAGAATACCATTCTTTCATAATTTTCTCACATAAAATGTACACCAAGTTGTTTGAAACCTATTAACCATATTTAAAACAAGTAAAATAATAGGATTTGACTTCCTGTAAGACTGTTTCAAAACCAAACATCTAATACTGTATATATTGAATAAATATTTTAATTGAGGGTTTTTCTGTACATTTCAAGTCACTGTCATGGCAAATGATTCTTCTTATTGTGGTCTGTAGATAGTCAACCTTTTCTTGAACTGTTTTTGGTAATTCATATTAATATAGAGAATTTTCTCTCTTCATATGGAGAGTTAGATACCCAAAACTTTTGAAGAGAGTATATTATTAATTCTATTTGAAAAATAAGGTAAAAATTATCATTAGAGAATGATATGCAGCCTCTGAATCCTTACCACTTGAAATATAAAGTAAAGCAGAATTAAGGATTGAGTGTGAAGCAGTTCTGGCACCAAGAACAGAGAAGGATCTTACTGTGTACTCAACTAAAACCAGCATTAATCTTACCCAAATGATGAAATTGTAGACAAAACAAGGTCTATATTTACTAGTGATTAAGATCTGTGATACTATCATTGTGTTAATGCCATTTACAGGCATGGGTTTTCACTCTTACTTCCTGGCTCCTAACTTCATCCTCTAGGCCTGCCATAGAAAGAAATGTATTTTTTCCAACGCAGATTACAGAAACTCTGATCTTCCCTGCTTTTCTAGAATAAGGGATTTATTGATAAGATCCCATATCTAGGGGAACGGCTTGATGCACCAAGACACCAAGCAGAATCTAAATCATCAGGCTTCTCTGGGCTTTCCCAACGCAGTCTAATGTACATTAGATATTCAATGCAAAGCACACGAAAATCCATAAAACCAGGGCTGGAGTTCAGACAGCTTCCGGTCAGAGGAATAGTCTGAGTCCTGGGGGGCATGGAGCCTGGGGAGGGCAGGAGAGCTCAAGGTCCTTTGCCCTTCTTCAGCCCATTTATCTCTTCACCCATATCATTTGTAATATCATAATAGGAAACTGTTTCTTTGAGTTCTATGAACCTTTTAGGAAAATTAATTGAATACAGAGAGGGGGCTGTGAGAATTCTAGTTCACAGCCAGTCAGAGGCTTAAGTGAAAACAACCAGGGGCTTGTGACTGGCTCCTAAACTGAAAGTAAGAAGTCTGTGGGAGAATCCACAGTCTAGATCTGATATCTCCTGATTGATAGCGCCACAGCTGAACTGAATTAACAGACATCCCTCTGGTGGCTACTGCAGAATTCATAGCTTTTTTCTCGGCCAGGAGAGATTCTCACAGATTTTGAGATCACAGAAATGGCCTATGCTATAATAGTGTAATGAGAGGATCTCAGTGTTTTTTTTTTTTCCAAACAAACCTAAGAATTTAATTTCAATATACACCTAAAGTCCACTAAAAAGAACTTACTAAACCTTCTGAATAAAGCAAAGGGAAGCAGAACTTACCTAATGCAGGATCAACTACATGTTCAACAGAGAAACATGACACCATGCATGCGTATTTCACAAAATGCACCTTCAATAGTAACACTTTTTTTTTTTTTTTTGAGACAGGGTCTTGCTTTGTAGTTAAGGCTGGCCCTCTCAGCTCACTGTGTAGCCAGCCCAGGCAAGCCTCAAACTCAGCGATTCTCCTGCCTCTGCCTCCCAAGGGCTGGGATTACAGGCGTGAGCTACCACGCCCGGCACTGTATGTGGTATTGATGGCTGGTGGGCATGAGTCACCACGTCCAGCACTGTATGTGGTTACTGGGATCGAACTCAGTACCTTGCGCTTGCAAGGCAGGCGACGGAACCACTGAGCTAAATCTCCGGCCCCAATACTAAAACATTTTGCTATACAGCAGACGAAGCCATGGATGATAGTTCTATACTTAACCACTTAGAGAGATGGCTTTGCCCATAAGTAGCTCACTACTTGGGAATCCAAAGTAGATCAGACAGGAACAATGATAAATTTTATAAATCATAAGAATTTCTAATATTAATTACTAAGTATTCTGGGTTTTTGATGTGTAAAATTCCTCAGACTTAAAGAAATTTGGAGTGAATTAAGAGAAACAATAACCAAAGAAGCAAGGATTCCTTCTCTGTGTTACAGAACTTTAGAACTGACATTGGATTTCAAGTTATATTTATCAGAAATTTAAGGTGAATTATTACTTATGTATAGAACAAAAAAATTGCTATTATGTTTTATAACTGATTCACAATTTTACAATATTTACAAACTTAATCTCCTAACACAAACTGCTTCATTTCTATCAGTTTGTTACAATGTGGAATTTGGCTCACTTTCTAGGAACAAGGAAGAAATGAGATTCTATCTACTTCACAAATTACATTTCAGATTGAATTCGATCCTACATGTTTATAGGGTCACTCCTAGCACTTTGTATTCTGGTCAGTTTTCTTTTGGTGTTTTAAATCATCCATATAATGGATGGGATAAACCAAAGAGAAATGAAACGTGAAAGTAAGTACAGTTAAAGTAATTACTATTTTATAAAATGACAAACTTATTTGGTAACATTTGTTGATCCACATTATCTTATGGTAAATAGACTCTACCTCAAATACGTCTGAAGACTAGAAAACCTCAAGAAAAACAATTTACCAACTGAGATCCATAGTGCGATCCACCTCTCCCACATAATTGCCTGTGCCACCCTATAGAATTAAAGTTGGAGATATTCTACTGAAGTACTTTCCTTATCAAGTTGCAAATAGTCATTATTTTTATTTTATTTTTTGTGGATCATATTACTTCACTCTAATGAAAGGAAAGCAATGTTAAACTCTGTGGTGTTCAGCACAATAGTGATCATACAGAAATGCACAAATTGTTCATATTATGCTTTTTATTTTTTAAAAATAATATATTCTATTAATACATAATACCACAAGTTAACATGAAGTCTGTAGAGATGACTAATAGCACCCTCTAAATTCACCTATTTCTATACTTCTCATCAGAATGCCCCACTGTTAGCAGCTAGAAGTGAATCTCCTTAATCATTTAGCTACATGGTTTGAAATATATATAACTGCTTTTGAGTTAAAAAAAGATGATATAATTTACATAATAAAACTTATTGTATATATTTGCTGTAATCATTTCCACTAAGGGAAGAATAAATACCGTTGATTTAAGTAATTAAATGAAGGAACTGTTCTCACACTTTCAGGCAATGAGTTGGCAACCAATATTGTCATTCCTTACTTAATTAATCATCATTATTATTATTGCTACCATCATGGCTATTTTAATTATATACTTTCAATAAGATACATGTTACTTTTTTTTTGCTTTTTGCATAATTGATTTATGCACTTTAGATTATCAATATTATTTAAATGAGTATCAAATAATAAGTACACAAGTTTTGTAGGATGCTTAATGACAGTTTTTGATAATTTCTCATCTCTTTCTTTTTCATAATTATAAAGCATATTATTACATATTAAGAATATTTATAATTATTGATTTGTTGCACATGATATATGCAAGTGTGTTCAGTTTTGATTTTTGAAAACTCAGTCTATAAGACTATAATTTTTAAAATAAAGATTTTTTTTTTTCCTTTTGAGATAGGGTCTCGCTTTGTAGTTCTGGCTGGCTCTGAGCTCGCTATGTAGCCCAGGCAAGCCTTGAACTCAGCAGACCTCCTGTCTTTGCCTCCCGAGTGCTGGGATTACAAGCATGAGCCACCACGCCCAGCAAAATAAAGATATTTTATCCACTCATATTTTCTGTAATGTGTCTATACATTTCATTTTTCCTTTGCATTTTGTGTTTTTGATCATACTTTCACGTTTTTCTTTTTATTTTCATAGCTTTTCTTATTTTGGTAGTTTCCCATCTTCTCATAAATCAATGACTTAGAGGTCAAAAATCATTTTACTCTGCTATTAATGTTTACAAACATTTTTACACTTATACATTTCTAGAAATATCAATATATCCACTCTTAGATGACACTTTTATTAACCTCTGTATCCCTTTTACCGCTGTATGAAAATATCTATTATTCTAATGGTACTTATGTTTTGTCGTGTTTCATATTTTCCTTAGGAAGTTTTAAAATTTTTCTGGCACTGGGCATTAAACCTAGGGCCAGACATATGTTAGGTGAGCACTTTATGACTAAGAATACACCTTTCATCTTTGATTTTTTTAAATTGAATTGTTTATTGGTACATTTTATATACAGCTCACAATCACACTCAACTTTGGGGAATTTTTACCAGTATATGACATGACTTATTTCTCATTTTTACCCATATCCCTACCTTTTAAATCATATTTATTCTTTCCTCTCATTATTTTCCCCTACCACTTTCCCTTTGAATATTTCCTGCTCACAAAAATCTATCATGCATTCTAGAACTCATTTACATCTACATGTTCCCATACTAGAGAAAAGATATGGTATTTACATATCTTAGGAATATTTTTTAACCACTGGGTGAAACCTAACAGATGTATTTCCAAAAAAAAAAAAAATTACTTGCCAACATTGTTTGATTATTATTACATTCACTTGATCAACAAATTTGCCTTTTCTTTTCATTGGCATTCTTCTAGTGTCCCAGTTTCTTAATATTTGTTCCATTCAAATCATTTTCTTAGGCAAATGGAACTGGATCGAAAATCATATATTCAGCATTTGAATGGCATGTTTTGCAAAGCAAAGGAGGAGTTTATCACACTGTTCCCTCTACCTGAGAACATTTAGATGTTGGTGACTTTTTGCTGAATTTAAAATGTAGTAGTGCTGGAATGACCTCAAGGTATATGTAGCTTGAACAAGAAACTGAAATTTTTGCCATGAGGCACTTTTTTGAAGATGTTTATTTTACAACATAACAGGGGAAAAAAAACATAAAAATGAGCAACTGCTAGAAGATTCTGCCCAGGCAGAATTGAATTATTTATTGGGATTAAGGAAATAATTACCAGAGCTTGAAAAGAGGAGTAATTGATTTTGTGAAGAGATAAAGTATTTGATAAAACTACCATATGTTCTAATTAACGTATTGTAAACCTTACCTTTTTTAAAGAGAAGTGTTTTAGGAGAACTTGGAAATTAGAAGGTGGGTATTCTAGCTGAGGTTTGCTGCTTTACATAAGGTATTATAATTGGCATATGATTTCAGTATATAACTGGCTCATGTCACAGTTTTGTGATGCTTTTCAAAGACTTTCTTTAAAAGTGAAGTACTTGCTTCTCTAATTGTTAGAAGTGATGCTGGTAAATGTGTCTCAGATCTCAACTTCCACTTGTTAACTGCCTCAGTAAAAATACTAACCACATACAACAATGAACGTCCTGGTGACTCACACCCACCAGCCATCAGTACCACATACCACAGTGCCTGGAGTGGTAGCTCACGCCTATAATCCCAGCACTCTGAAGGCAGAGGCAGGAGGACTGCTGAGAGTTTGAGGCTTGCCTGAGCTACATAGTGAGCTCATAGACACCCTGAAATACAAAGCAAGACTCTGTCTCAAAAAAAAAAAAAACTAACACAACCTTACAAATTACTTCTCAGATTCTTCTTTCCAAAGCAATCCCTTAGCCATCTTAGTGCCATCATAGAAAACCTTGGTCCGTTTCAACTTCCAACAACTTCTGGGATCATTAGAGTGCCAGTTTCTTCGGATTTCTGTAGACATTCATCGTGACGGCTTCACAACCCAGTTGCTCCCTCTGCTCCATATCACGTCTCTTCCTTCCCTCCAGAAAAATTCACCATAGGTCATCATAATACATATCAGTCATTATGCTGCCTCGATAAAGGGTTTGTTTCTGATAAACGTAAGACTGTTGAATAACTTGCTGTGAATATACAATTCTTTCAAAATAATAATAAAGAAAAAAGGATTTGAAAAGTATTTTTTTTTAATTTGACTTAGTTTAGGCTGCATCAGTCTTTGTAAACACCAGTGAGAACTGGCTCTCATGGAAGGAGCCCTTTAAGAGAATGCAAATGCAGAGAGTAGCTGTTACACTGAAATCAACGAAAAATCAGGATATGAATCACGTAATACGACATATATGGCAAAGGTTATCAGGAAGGTAAAACTCTGGGCGCTCAATGTGCACATGGTGTGCGTGACTCATGGCCTGGGCGGTGGGAGAGAACCGGGCTGCACCCTGCAGCGGCCTGCAGAGCCTTCCCGCTGGCCTGCAGACCCAGCCACCTAAGCTCTGCACTAGCAGCCCAGCATTCTGGTTTAATCGCATTTTTTTTTGTTTGTTTGCAATTAAATTGCATTTAATTGTTTGGCGTTTGGGTTGCACTTTGAGCACCTACCCTCTAACAGGTTTGCGGTCACTGGGAAGGAAACGGATAGAATACATGAGAGGATGGCCTTAAAATTTGCAGTGATATGAAAAAAAAATCTTTAAGGCTTTCTAATGAATGGGCAAAAATTGTTAGTATGATCTGTAAAATTCTTTATATAAAGAAATATGTTTCCCTGACATTCTTTGGGATACTTGGGGTAATATGAAGAAGAATTCAATTTTAAATAGCTAAGTAAAATGATGGCATCATTACCAAGCTTACAGAATTTTGTTCCCTTAAACATACTTTTTTTTTTTTTTTTTTGAGACAGGGTCTCGCTTTGTAGTTCAGGCTGGCCCTCAGCTCACTATGTAGCCCAGGCAAGCCTGGAACTCAGCAATCCTCTTGCCTCTGCCTCCCGAGTGCTGTGATTATAGGCGTGAGCCACCATGCCCGGCACTGTGGTATGTGGTATTGATTGCTGGTGGACGTGAGTCTCCATGCCCAGCACTGTATGTGGTTACCAGGGATCGAGCTCAGGATGTTGTGCTTGTGAGGCAGGCACCAGAACCACTGAGCTAACCCTCCAGCCTTTAAACATACATATTAATAAATACTGTGTTACTGGAAATAAAAATAGGTAGTCTCAGATACATATCCTAATTGTGAAGGGAAGGGGAGATGTGCTTTGGTAAAGGCTGTGTAGAAACATCATTATTCACACGTCAATAATTTTTTTTTTTTGAAACAGGGTCTTGCTTTGTAGTTCAGGCTGGCTCTCAACTCACTATGTAACCCAGACAAGACTGGAACTCAGGGATCATCCTGTCTCTGCCTCCGGAGTGTTGGGATTACAGGCGTGAGCCACTACATCCAGCACTGTGGTATGTGGTATTGATGGCTGGTGGGTGTGAGTCTCCACGCCCAGCATTGTATGTGGTTACCGGGGATCAAACTCAGGACCTTGTGCTTGCGAGGCAGGTGCTGGAACCACTGAGCTAAATCTTTAGCCCAACATGTTGATAATTTTAAAATTGGAGTGACTGATACAAAGGAAGTCAT